>JAVANC010000019.1:46500234-46567734 GCA_033319125.1 Parnassius glacialis | reverse complement strand
AACATTTACACGCATTTGCGTACATACTTGCATAAATAACTGCCGAAGCCTTAAGCACTGGTGTTGCACCTCCAACCAGCTTGTGCAGTCTACATTTGCTTTCAAAAATGTACGAAGCACCGATGACTGCTCCCAAAGTGGCGGTAATGCGAAAACAGTGGTATGCTAGCAGGTTCGCGTCTACGAATGCATCGAACAAAAACCATCGATGTTTACTCGATGGTGATGAATTAACAAAACATCGGATTGAATCGATGAATCGATACTTTACTTTGAGTGTTTTAATACACCGATGTATATCATCCATCAGTATCGCGTTTAGTTCATTCCATTTCCATCGATGCGCGAGTGCAACATGCCACCAAAAGAAAGTTTGCTTTGAGTTTTTTTTTTTAAATTAAAGCGTAAGTAATCACACTGTTGAAAAGTCAAAAATTCGAATAATTATGGAACAAAGTATGTACCATGGGTGTGATAGCAACGCGGCACAAGGGGCACGCAACATCAACGATGTATGTATACGGAGCAAATAGGTACTACAAATCATAGAAATATTAATATTTCTTTCTTATATCTATGCTACAAACGAACGCACCACCTGTGATATATTATTTATTCTGTGCTGTTTTGTTTGCCCGCTTCTTTTCTGGAAAACTCGACCTGAAAAATATACCACGTGGTCGTCCGAAAACTTTGGTCGACAATGATTATAGAAGTACAAAATAATGAATTAAAGGCGATTGTGAATGCTGACGATACTCATTCTACGGCTAAATTAGCTGCAGCTTTCAACGTTAGCATCGAAACAATATTGGTCCATTTGCGTCAAATTGGCAAGCTAAAAACTTGACAAATGGGTGCCCCACGAACTCAAATGATCGCCAGCGCAAAGTACGCATCGAGACGTGCCTTGTACTGTCAAACGAAGGAATTTTAAACCACATTGTTACCTGCGACGAAAAAATGGATTATGTTTAGCAATCGCAAGCGCTCAGCAGGTTGGTTGGATCCTAGTTCAGCACCTAAACAATGCCCTAAACGACAACTTTTCCATAGAAATGTGATGGTCACTGTTTGGTGCTCTAGCGCCGGTGTGATTCATTACAGCTTCTTACCAAACGGGATGAGCATTATTACACATGTGTACTGTGACGAACTGACCACAATGATGGAGAAGCTCGGACGTCTCCAACCAGCTTTGGTCAATCGTGTAATTTACGTGGTAGAGCCATGCTGCAGCTATATTAGTAGATGTAGGTGCCTATGGGCTACAGAAACCATTTACCATCAGATGGGCTGTGTGCTCGTTTGACATCCTTATCCTATAAAAAAAACAATCGTTCATCCCCGCTGCTCCTGCATGACAACGCGTAACCTCATACTGCATAAAAGACGGTCTCCAAGTTACCAGAGCTGGGGTTGGAAGCTCTCCATAATCCACCGTACTCACCAGACCTTGCGCTTAAAAAACTTCTGCTTCTTAGGGTTCCGTACCTCAAAAGGAAAAAACGGAACCCTTATAGGATCACTTTGTTGTCCGTCTGTCTGTCTGTCAAGACCCTTTTTCTCAGGAACGCGTGGAGGTATCAAGCTGAAATTCATATCAAATACTCAAGTCTACTGTCCCTTGGAGCTGTGAAAAAATCAAACTTCTAAGCCAACGCAATCAAAAGATACAGCAGTTTATGCCGCAAATTTTCGATATTCGCAAGGGAATCCAAACCTACAGGGTACTTCCCGTGAACTCAGGATCTTGAAATTTGGTACGAAGCAACGTTTCATAGCACAGATAAAGGAAAAATTGCAAAAAGCATACATTTTTAGTTATATCATATAATAAAAATATTTTTAATAATTTTAAACTTATAGGATTAGGATAGGATTATATAGGATTTGTTCGGAACCCTCGGTGCGCGAGTCCGACTCGCACTTGACCGGTTTTTTTAGAATTTGGATATCTTTATGGCGGGAAAAAAGTCAATACCCAGAGGCAGTACAAAATGCCTTTGAAGAATTTGCTGTCGTCAAAATGTGAATATCAATGATATCCCATGTACGGACATCCACATCAATAGTTGTTAACATACCAGATGATTCTGATACAATATTCATTTGATTATAAAAACGTTTTAAAATATTATTAGCTAGATATTTTTTAATTATCATAACGAGATTTTAACAAGCTCCAGCTTCTTAAAATTTCAGATTCTGTAATGACTGAGTAACTGTTCTGAATCACCCGATAAATAGCTTTTTATGTAATGCAACTTCTGGGCATTACACAAAGTAGAATGCCAGATCGTGCTCCACCACTTACAAAGAAGGTAAAAATATGAACAAAACTATTGATAAAACCAATTGAGCATGCCTTCGCATTAAAAAAATTACGTATAGCATGACGGATTTTCTTTTAAAGTAGTTTAAATACACACAAATTTTCACTAATAACCTTATTATACTTCCAATTTTCCGATAATTTTATGTCAAACTTCAATATGAAAAAGTTTAGAAAGAAAATGATCATCATAATATCATCATTCATGTCACTCCAAAAAGTCCAAGACGTATTCAAGTATAAATATTACATCCTACTTACTTTTAGTACGTACTACTATTATTTATTCTGTGCTTTTAAAATATTGTAATAAAAATCTCTGATTATTATAATAATCAAGTATGTATAAAATTTGTTTTTCGAATATTTTGTATTTATTTGTACAGCGATCTTTTTGAGCCGCTGCAAACAACCAATACAGTATCCACTCACAAAGGCGGTTGACGCCACAGAGTACATTATATATAGGGAAGTTGACGCCGAACTACTAAGCGAGCGAGTGAGCGAGTCACAGGGAGGCTCCATTTACTGGAATAAATTCTAACACAAGGCTGCGAAATCACCGAAAATTTCGCCATTTTGGAGCCGAAAAAAATTAATTATAGCTAAACAAAACAAAATTACACTGCCATTTACATTCAGTGGCTTCCCACATGATAGATAAAGAGATTTAAAAATAGATTGAGTTAAACAATTGATATTTTCTAAAGTTATCGTGTTTACAAGCCTTGAGGACTTAATAAATCCACACCATAAGCCACTAAAACCCCTTTTTATGTAAAAATAGCAATTAATCAATTAAAAAAATATATTAATAAGTTCAACAATCATTTATCTTTCTGACAATGTGCTTTTTATATCATTTATATGTATAATGCGATTTCATGTGACAAAACGTTGGAATCTTGATTTTTAGACGCTAGTAGAACCTACCTATGCGCTTTGCGCTCGGCATGCAATAATCTTATGAATTTTGAAGTGTTTTGTGATAAATCGTTATTTTGTACAACTTGCAATAAAATATTATTTAAACAAAGAATTCAACGATTAATATTTACATTTCCAGTCTATTCTAATAACATCTGCGTTTCTTTTTACTAATAAGTACACACGTACGTATAACGTATCAAACAATATATATTTCTATTTAAATATAAGTCTTTGTCATTTAAAAATGTTACTTATCAATTTTTATTTTCAATTATTATTATAAGTCGATAATAATCATTAATTGCATTAAATAATTACTGAGTAAATGGTTCGATAAGTTCAGATCCAAAACAAGTCGCAAACGCATTCAATAACTTTTTCGCGTCGATTGGTGAGTTCAACCCTGATCCAGCAACAGGCATCGGCGTTCGCGGCCGCCCTGTTCTCCAACCGATACAAAACACTATGTATCTGAGCCCAGTCGACTGTCCCGAGGTGTATAAAATTGTTAAAAGCTTAAAGAATAAAAGAAGCCACGGCATAGATGAACTTTCTCCTCATTTAATCAAAGAATGTGCAGACGAATTAACCATACCGTTGACAATATTAATAAATCAATCCTTTAACGAAGGCACCTTTCCAATACAACTAAAAAAGACAATTATAAAACCTGTTCATAAAAAAGATAAAAAAACCGATCCAAGTAATTATCGCCCTATTGCCCTTTTGCCGACTGCATCAAAAATTTTTGAGAAGGCCATTTGTAACCGTGTTACTAGATTTTGTGAAAAATACCAGATATTTGATGATTGCCAGAACGGCTTTCGAAAAAACCGATCCGCAGTTTTAGCATTGTATAAATATATTAATGAAGTTGTAAAAATTTTAGATAGTAAACAATACGGTGTAGGTATCCTCTTAGACATGACGAAGGCATATGATAGGGTACAACATAATATACTATTAAATAAATTATACGAGTTAGGTATTCGTGGCCCCGCTCATAAATGGTTTGCTTCGTACTTGAAGGATAGGCAGCAATTCGTTGAGATCGAACACTTTGATACCACTACCAAAAATATTTCATACGTGCGCTCCGATTGCAAGGTAATTAATGCATCAATACCTCAAGGAAGTGTCGTTGGATGTCTTTTATTTTTGATTTACATCAACGACCTTCCTAAAGCTATAGAAGAAACGTCTGTCTTGTTTGCCGATGATATATCGCTATTAACTTCATGCCAAAACGATACTGATATTTATGAACAACTTCATTTACTTATTACCAAAACTTCAGACTGGTTAAATGATCATAATCTAAAAATAAATTTTTCTAAAACTAAAATATTAACTTTTCATCTCCATCAAAAAACCTCACTCAATTTAAAATTCGATTACAATGGCACAATTTTAGAATCTGTGAAAGAATTTAAATTACTCGGTATAAATATAGACATTCACTTGAATTGGAAATCGCATGTCCATAGACTGAGGGCTAAACTATCGAGCTTTTCATATGCATTACGCGAAATTAAAAAAAGTACCAACATAGAAACGGCCATAACAACCTACTATGCGTATGCGCATGCTTGGCTGAGTTACGGCATCATTTTGTGGGGCAACAGCACGGATGCAGCCTCTCTATTCACCCTTCAAAAGAAATTAATCCGGATTATAGCAAATATAGATCAGACTGATAGTTGCAGACCGTTCTTTTTTAAATATAAAATATTAACCTTACCCAGCTTATATATATTGGAGATGTGTAAATTTGTTCGAAAAAATAAGCAATTTTATACAAAACGTGAAGATTTACCATGCAAATACACGTTACGACACAAAAATAAATTAGTATTGCCTACTTCCCGATTAAAACTAAACAGTTCTAGCACATTAAGTTCTTCCATAAAATTATATAACAAACTACCTGACATATTAAAAAATGAAAATAATGACATCATATTTACAAAAAAATTAAAACAGTACCTAACTAATAAATGTTACTATAGTATTAATGAATATTTTACAAATATGTAATACTTATATATAAGTATTTTTATAGGTTTTACAAAATGATCACTAATTTAAATTGAATTCTATCTCAATAAGTCACCATGACATTCTTATAAGTAGTTTAATAAGCTTCCTCTCTCCTAGCCCCTAAATTGCGTGCCCAACAGGGTCCATAACACTGGTCTCACATTATTTTATAACATCTTGTGTACATTATGGTTTAGCAATAAAAATTTGAGTTTGAGTTTGAGTTTGAATAACTATCATTGATTTTCGTGTATTTTGTGAAATGATACACACACGTCATTGTGTCAATATTGTAAGTACGTATGTCAAATTACTGTCGAATAATTTCATACATTGACTAATTTGTGATTGTGAAATGTCTTGATTATGAGTTGTGCTGATTCCCGCTTTCTTTATCGTTGTACTTTTTCCTGCTTTTTCTGACGACTTAAGCTTTTATTAATATACGGACCCGATCACGCCTACTTATTAACTTACTGCTAATTACTACGGACATATTGCATCGACACGGACATTTTGTGTGTGTCCTCATTTCGATTTACAATCTTAACTCTTCTTTCGACACGGAGATCTTTGCAACAGATGTATTTAATTTTATAGCTTTTTTATTTATTTATTTATTTAGAAAACCAATAGCGTATATAGTAAATATTAACATTAATGTAACAAACTAAAAGTATGGCCAATAACAGGTTTCCCTTATATTGCTTGATGGTAGGTGTATTGTTGTTGGAAGAAAAGGAAAGAAGAACAATCTAATAGATAAATTATAAGCAAAATTATAAGCAACTCGATGTAATGAAGGTGGTCATAAGTTTACAGATCAGGAGAGATAGTCAGGTAGAATACCTACCTACCTTTATATATATATATATATATATATATATATATATATATATATATATATATATATATATATGTACTTGTGTACATATACATATTAAATGTATAAATATATAAACATAATACAAATAATTAATTATAATATATATTAAATAAAATAACTTAAGTACTTATATTTATATTAGTAGCCCCAAAAAATACATAATATAGAAAAAATAGACGAGAGAATATATGATTGTATGTGATTTTAACTTCAACTGCTCTATTTCTTAATAGTTTTCTTGATGTAATCTTTAAACGTAAGTTTAGATTTCGCAAAGAGGTCAATGTGTCCAAATTGTTCATTATATGTACGAGCAAGCCGCGAAAGAACAGTGTTTCGACAGTAGTTTGAATGATGCCAGGGAGTCTGTAACAATGTAGTATTGCGGGTGCGGAATTCTGGAGTACGAAAGGTGATTCTTGAGACAAGATATGGACAGTCAATATTACTGTTTATTATATCATATAACAAAGCCATGTCAAGCAAAACACGCCTGTGTTCCAAAGATAAGAGATCGTGCTCAGTGCAACTGTCTGTGTAAGTATCGATTTTATTCCGACAGCGAAAGTTAAGGTGATTAACAAATATTTTTTGAATACGCTCAAGGCGGCTTTTGTAGGCATTGTACTGTGGAGACCATATCCAACTAGCATATTCCAAAACACTTCTGACATACGCAAAATAAACCATTTTAATCGCATTCATATTCGAGAATGGTTTACAGATGCGAAGAACAAAACCAAGATTTTTATAGGCTTTACTGATAACGTAATCAATGTGTTCGGATAGTATCATTTTATGATCAAAATTTACCCCTAAATCCCTAACACTTACTTTTCGGCTGATTTGTAATCCGTCAAAGTGATATTTATTTAGAATTGGCTTAGATTTACGTGTAAAACTAATACATTCGCACTTGTTTGCATTAACAGTTATATTATTTATTTTATAGTATTCAAATAAACGGTCCAGGTCCTTTTGTATCAATAGGCAGTCATGTATGGTGTTAATTTTACAAAAAATCTTCTTATCATCTGCATACATGAGGTAATTTGTGTGTACAATGCACGAACCAATGTCATATAGGTAGGCATTGTAAAAAAGTGGACCTAAGTGAGAGCCCTGAGGAACACCTGTAGGTATGTTTATGTAGCTCGAACGGAAACCACCTATCACGACTGCTTGTGAGCGGTTTGTGAGATATGATTCAGTCCACCGGAGCAAGTCACCGTGAATCCCTAATATTTGTAATTTGTTGAGCAGGATCATGTGATCCACACGATCGAAAGCTTTTTCAAAATCAGTGTAGAACACATCAACCTGCCCACCTTGATCCATATTTTCAAGGACAAAAGAAGAAAAACTTGCCAGGTTCGTAGTGGTGGATCGCCTTTGTAAAAAACCATGTTGCTGCTCAGGGAAGGCACGTGAAAGCGTGGAGTAAATTACGTTATATACTACTCGTTCAAGGATTTTAGCTGCAGTGTTCAAAATAGAAATGCCTCTATAATTATTTATTTCTGTACGTGATACAGGGACTATGTGTGCACACTTCCATTGATGCGGAAATATCCCTTCACGCAGAGAGCGATTAAATATAATAGTCAAGGGGTGAGCAAGTGATTAAGCGCATCGTGAGCAAAAAAAAGAAGGTAACCCATCACTACCGGCACCTTTGTTCGTGTCCAAAGTTTTCAACATTTTTTCAATTATTGCAGCGTTTGTCTGTACATTAGAAACGGTGTCAGTACACAACGATTCCGTATGTGGATATATGTAGTTGTTACTAGGTACACCAAATACACTCTTGAAGAATGAGTTGAAAGCATTGCATATGTCTATACTTTCGGTGTACACTGTATCTTTCAAAAACATTTTCTTAGGGTATCCTGACCTACCCCGAATGGCTTTGACGAAAGTCCAGAATGTTTTAGGCTGTGTTTTGATACTATTTTCACAACTTGACGTAAATTTATTAAAGCATTCTCTCTGAACACGGCGTTCTCTTGCTCGGAGAAACGAAAACTCATCGTAATCTAATCTATTCCTGAATTTTTTCCAACGTGTGTGAGCTATGGATTTCTCCTTAATTATTTTTATTAAAGCAGGTGTGTACCAATTAGGATATGATCGCTTCCCTGTGTTATAACTAAAAGGCACATGTAAACGAACACAACTATCCAGTATGTTATAAAAGGTATCTGTAGCCTGTACATAAAAGAGACCACCAGTCCTGTTCTAGAAGATATATATTAATTTTTTCATAATCAGCACTCCTGAAATTTCGCCTCGGCGCAGCTGTTTCCCGTAGAGGAGTAATGTTTAAATCCAAAACTATGAAGCAAAAAGAAAGAAGGATGTGCGTGGTCCTCCTTGAGTAGCGGCTCAGCCGCAGGGATGATATTCAGAGGTAGATTAGAGAATACAAGATCTAATGTGTTACTAGCATGATTTTTTAAAGTATTAAATTGTCTTAACCCGTGAAATGTTAGTGTTTCCATCAGCTGGATACTCGCTTCTTTTATCTCAGTAGGCCCTTTTTTCAAAGCTATATATCCGTTTGGGTTCCAAGAAATGAACGGCAAGTTGAAATCTCCTAATACTACAAAATTATCATTTGGAGAAAGCTCGATAATACTATTAATTTTTTGTTTAATAAAAACGAGATGCAATGGCATTTGATGAGGGTCAGGGGCAATATATGCCACACAAATATGTAAGTTGGAATTTGAAACGCACGCGCGTGAATGAATAGTAATCCACAATAGCTCAGTAAGACCGCATACGCCGAGGTCACGATACATGGCACCGAGTGTACGTCGTGTCAGTATTAATACTCCACCACCAGTACTTTTACCACTATTGCGCAAATCTCTGTCAGCCCTGAACACGTCATACCTATCGTCGCACAACTCACCATCAAAAATTCCACTGTGTAGCCATGATTCTGTCATAATTATAATGTCGTAATCGTTCGTCAAAATATTTAGTCGTAATTCAAGACATTTAGTCCTAAGACCACGAACATTCTGATAATAAACAGTTCAAATTATTTGCAGCCATTAATCAAAATCAAATATGTACCCAATTGTGTTAAATTTATAATACTTTAAAGCTACACAGTGTAACAGAACTAATAATTTGTTTACGTTTTCCTTTCTATCTATTTCCAGAAACAGATTAATGTTCTGTCATATGACTAACTTAAGACATGCACATACACATTTACACTTCGTACAAATGCAGTTATAGTTGATTATTTATGGTCGTAAAATAAGTTACTAATCTGTAAATATTTACACCTTCTTCAGACACATGTCATAGTAATATGTAGCTTGAAAAATAATTTTGTAAATAATATAACTCATTTACATGACTAAGACTTAGGTTTTATGAAAAACAGGTAGTGCTAGTCTTATATTGTGTAAGGACCTTTTAGATCCTACACAAGAAAACCCTTTTTCCAATGTTACTGATCATTATATTATTGTGCTCCTTAAATTCTTTTTTATATACATATTTTTTTTATAGTATAAGGTGACAAACAAGCACACAATCCACTTGATGGTAAGTGGTTGCTGAGGCCCATAGATATCTACATCTATCCTCATTTGCGAATTAAAATGTAGATGCGTTGTCACACGTAAGGACTAAGATGGAATGCCTCATTTCCAGTAAAAAGGGTCTCCGGTTCTCTACACTCACCATACGAAACAACAGCGTTAAGCTGCAATTTTACGCCGGTATTCTGTGAGAGCGTGGTCCTTCCCCGGTCGAGCCGACCCATTCGTGCTACAACTATACTAATAATATAGCTGCAGCATGGCTCTACCACGTAAAAAATCATTATATAATTAGCGCCTGACAATTTATATTCTGAAATTATAATTAACTGCAATGAATGCTGTTCTAAAAAATAAGGTAAATGTAATTATTAAAGACCAGTTTAGAAAAAAATCACAAGTTCTAGAGATTTCAAAATATATATTTTGAATGAAGTAATAAAGTAGAAAAAATTGCATCACACTTTTGGGTGGGGCAAAGTTCTATAGAGAATCTAGCATTCTCCGTTCATCATCATGAATTAAATAAATAAATAAATCTTTGAATTGTAATGTGTAATCTTTGGCAGTTTAAATTGAACTCTGATGAACTCGTAGACTGGTATACAGTAATCTGTGATTGAACTGCCTTTGACGCGACATATAACTCATCCAAAAATTTTTGCATGCCTTAAGCGAAAGCGCAAAGTATGTTCTACTATCGCCTAAAAATTAAGATTCCAACGTTTTATCGAATAAAATCGTATCTAGCAATCATATTATACATATAAATGATATAAAAAGCACATTGTTAGAAAGATAAATGATTGTTGAACTTATTAATAATTTTTATAAATCGATTAATTGCTATTTTTAAATAAAAAAAAGGGTTTTAGTGGTTTATGGTGTGGATTTATCATGCCCCCGAAGGCTTGTAAACACGATAACTTTTGAAAATATCAATTGTTTAACTCAATCCATTTTTTAATCTCTTCATATACCATGTGGGAAGCCACTGAATGTACATGGCAGTGTAATTTTGTTTTGTTTAGCTATAATTAATTTTTTCGGCTCCAAAATGGCGAAATTTTCGTTTTTTTTGTAGCATTGTATGTAAATTATTTCTGTAAATAGGGAGCTACAGCCACAGAGTAGTTTACTCACTCACTCAGTTCGGCGTCAGTCGCCGTCGTGAGTGGACATTGTTTCGGTTGTTTGCAGCGGCTCTAAAAGATCGCTGTACAAATACACAATATTCGAATAACCAAATTTCTTAAATACTTGATTATAATAATAATAAGAGATTTTTAATGAGGGCATCCACGACTTTTTCTGCCACCAGGGCGGCGCCACTTTCGAGTGAGGTAAAATATTTGACAGATTTCATAGCGGGGACGATAATTTCACAGGAAAATGTAATCTTTAAGGTTTCTTTCTGTATTATTAGTTATATTTTATATTAATTACATTAGAAATTAATAAACCAGACTATAAATATAACTAAAAGACGACTTTTAAGAAAAAAGAGTTATAATTTGCAAAAAATTAAAAATCAAACCATTGACGCATTGTGTTATATATTAATATAATACTCTAGATAATGATAAACTATTATTTAAAACTAATTTCTCAATTAAATGACACTGTGTAACAAAAAACTTTACCTCAGTCGCTAGTAGCGACATCTGGTGAGTGGAAGATTATTAGCCCTCATTACAATATTTTAAAAGCACAGAATAAATAATAGTAGTACATACTAAAAGTAAGTAGTATAAATTTTTTTGTCATGGGTGACATTTTCATGATTTTCGAGGATGTTGAAACCGATAGGGTTGTCGAAATGTAAATCCAAGATGGCGGCCGCAAAAGGTATCAATTTTTCATCGCGGGTGTCATTTTCATGGTTTTTGAGGGTGCTGAAGCCGATAGTGCTGTCGAAATGTAAATCTAATATTGCGGCTGAATTCGGTATAAATTTTTCATCATGGGTGTCATTTTCATGGTTTTCGAGGGTGTTGAAGTCAATAGTGCTGTCGAAATGTAAATCCAAGATGGCGGCTGCAATAGATATCAATTTTTTCATCATGGGTGTCATTCTCATTGTTTTAGCGTGTGTTGAAGCCGATAGTGCTGTCGAAATATACACCTAAGGTGGCGGCTGCAATGTGTATCAATTTTTTCATCATGGGTGTCATTTTCATGGGTTTCGAGGGTGTTGAAACCGATAGTGCTGTCGAAATGTAAATCCAAGATGGCGGCTGCAATAGGTATAAATTTTTTCATCATGGGTGTCATTTTCATGATTTTCGAGGGTGTTGAAGCCGACAGTGCTGTCGAAATGTAAATCCAAGATGGCGGCTGCAATAGGTATAAATTTTTTCATCATGGGTGTCATTTTCATGGTTTTAGAGAGAGTTGAAGCCGATAGAGTTGTCGAAATGTAAATCCAAGATGGCGGCTGCAATCGGTATCAATTTTTTCATCATGGGTGTCATTTTCATGATTTTCGAGGGTTTTGAAGCCGACAGTGCTGTCGAAATGTAAATACAAGATGGCGGCTGCAATAGATACCATTGTTTCATCATGGGTGTCATTTTCATGGTTTTCGATGGTGTTGAAGCCGACAGTGCTGTCGAAATGTAAATCCAAGATGGCGGCTGCAATAGGTATCAATTTTTTCATCATGGGTGTCATTTTCATGGTTTTAGAGAGAGTTGAAGCCGATAGAGTTGTCGAAATGTAAATCCAAGATGGCGGCTGCAATAGGTATCAATTTTTTCATGATGGGTGTCATTTTCATGATTTTCGAGAGAGTTGAATCCGATAGGGTTGTCGAAAAGTAAATCCAAGATGGCGGCTGCAATAGATACCATTTTTTCATCATGGATGTCATTTTCATGGTTTTCGATGGTGTTGAAGCCGACAGTGCTGTCGAAATGTAAATCCAAGATGGCGGCTGCAATAGGTATCAATTTTTTCATCATGGGTGTCATTTTCATGGTTTTAGAGAGAGTTGAAGCCGATAGAGTTGTCGAAATGTAAATCCAAGATGGCGGCTGCAATAGGTATCAATTTTTTCATGATGGGTGTCATTTTCATGATTTTCGAGAGAGTTGAATCCGATAGGGTTGTCGAAATATAAATCCAAGATGGCGGCTGCAATAGATATCATTTTGTCATCATGGGTGTCATTTTCATGGTTTTCGATGGTGTTGAAGCCGACAGTGCTGTCGAAATGTAAATCCAAGATGGCGGCTGCAATAGGTATCAATTTTTTCATCATGGGTGTCATTTTCATGGTTTAAGAGAGAGTTGAAGCCGATAGAGTTGTCGAAATGTAAATCCAAGATGGCGGCTGCAATAGGTATCAATTTTTTCATGATGGGTGTCATTTTCATGATTTTCGAGAGAGTTGAATCCGATAGGGTTGTCGAAATGTAAATCCAAGATGGCGGCTGCAATAGGTATCATTTTTCATCATGGGTGTCATTTTCATGGTTTTCGATGGTGTTGAAGCCGACAGTGCTGTCGAAATGTAAATCCAAGATGGCGGCTGCAATAGGTATCAATTTTTTCATCACGGGTGTCATTTTCATGGTTTAAGAGAGAGTTGAAGCCGATAGAGTTGTCGAAATGTAAATCCAAGATGGCGGCTGCAATAGGTATCAATTTTTTCATGATGGGTGTCATTTTCATGATTTTCGAGGGTGTTGAAGCCGACAGTGCTGTCGAAATGTAAATCCAAGATGGCGGCTGCAATAGATATCATTTTTTCATCATGGGTGTCATTCTCATGGCTTTCGCGGGTGTTGAAGCCAATAGTGCTGTCGAAATGTACATCTAAGGTGGCGGCTGCAATGGGTATCAATTTTTTCATCATGGGTATCATTTTCATGGGTTTCAAGGGTGTTTAAGCCGATAGTGCTATCGAAATGTAAATCCAAGATGGCTGCTGCAATAGATATCATTTTTTCATCATGGGTGTCATTTTCATGGTTTTCGAGGGTGTTGAAGCCGATAGTGCTGTCGAAATGTAAATACAAGATAGCGGCTGCAATGGGTATCAATTTTTTCATCATGGGTGTCATTTTCATGGGTTTCAAGGGTGTTGAAGCCGATAGTGCTATCGAAATGTAAATCCAAGATGGCGGCTGCAATAGATACCATTTTTTCATCATGGGTGTCATTTTCATGGTTTTCGATGGTGTTGAAGCCGACAGTGCTGTCGAAATGTAAATCCAAGATGGCGGCTGCAATAGGTATCAATTTTTTCATCATGGGTGTCATTTTCACGGTTTTAGAGAGAGTTGAAGCCGATAGAGTTGTCGAAATGTAAATCCAAGATGGCGGCTGCAATAGGTATCAATTTTTTCATGATGGGTGTCATTTTCATGATTTTCGAGAGAGTTGAATCCGATAGTGCTGTCGAAATGTACATCTAAGGTGGCGGCTGCAATGGGTATCAATTTTTTCATCATGGGTATCATTTTCATGGGTTTCAAGGGTGTTGAAGCCGACAGTGCTATCGAAATGTAAATCCAAGATGTCGGCTGCAATAGATATCATTTTTTCATCATGGGTGTCATTTTCATGGTTTAAGAGAGAGTTGAAGCCGATAGAGTTGTCGAAATGTAAATCCAAGATGGCGGGTGCAAGAGGTATCAATTTTTTCATCATGGGTGTCATTTTCATGATTTTCGAGGGTGTTGAAGCCGACAGTGCTGTCGAAATGTAAATCCAAGATGGCGGCTGCAATAGATATCATTTTTTCATCATGGGTGTCATTCTCATGGCTTTCGCGGGTGTTGAAGCCAATAGTGCTGTCGAAATGTACATCTAAGGTGGCGGCTGCAATGGGTATCAATTTTTTCATCATGGGTATCATTTTCATGGGTTTCAAGGGTGTTGAAGCCGATAGTGCTATCGAAATGTAAATCCAAGATGGCGGCTGCAATAGATATCATTTTTTCATCATGGGTGTCATTCTCATGGCTTTCGCGGGTGTTGAAGCCAATAGTGCTCTCGAAACGTACATCTAAGGTGGCGGCTGCAATAGGTATCAATTTTTTCATGATGGGTGTCATTTTCATGATTTTCGAGAGAGTTGAATCCGATAGGGTTGTCGAAATATAAATCCAAGATGGCGGCTGCAATAGATATCATTTTTTCATCATGGGTGTCATTTTCATGGTTTTCGAGGGTGTTGAAGCCGACAGTGCTGTCGAAATGTAAATCCAAGATGGCGGCTGCAATAGGTATCAAATTTTTCATCATGGGTGTCATTTTCATGGTTTTAGAGAGAGTTGAAGCCGATAGAGTTGTCGAAATGTAAATCCAAGATGGCGGCTGCAATAGGTATCAATTTTTTCATCATGGGTGTCATTTTCATGATTTTCGAGGGTTTTGAAGCCGACAGTGCTGTCGAAATGTAAATACAAGATGGCGGCTGCAATAGGTATCATTTTTTCATCATGGGTGTCATTTTTTTAATGGTTTTCGATGGTGTTGAAGCCGACAGTGCTGTCGAAATGTAAATCCAAGATGGCGGCTGCAATAGGTATAAATTTTTTCATCACGGGTGTCATTTTCATGGTTTTAGAGAGAGTTGAAGCCGATGGAGTTGTCGAAATATAAATCCAAGATGGCGGCTGCAATAGGTATCAATTTTTTCATGATGGGTGTCATTTTCATGATTTTCGAGAGAGTTGAATCCGATAGGGTTGTCGAAATGTAAATCCAAGATGGCGGCTGCAATAGATATCATTTTTTCATCATGGGTGTCATTCTCATGGCTTTCGCGGGTGTTGAAGCCGATAGTGCTGTCGAAATGTACATCTAAGGTGGCGGCTGCAATGGGTATCAATTTTTTCATCATGGGTTTCATTTTCATGGGTTTCAAGGGTGTTGAAGCCGATAGTGCTATCGAAATGTAAATCCAAGATGGCGGCTGCAATAGGTATCAATTTTTTCATGATGGGTGTCATTTTCATGATTTTCGAGAGAGTTGAATCCGATAGTGCTGTCGAAATGTACATCTAAGGTGGCGGCTGCAATGGGTATCAATTTTTTCATCATGGGTATCATTTTCATGGGTTTCAAGGGTGTTGAAACCGACAGTGCTATCGAAATGTAAATCCAAGATGGCGGCTGCAATAGATATCATTTTTTCATCACGGGTGTCATTTTCATGATTTTCGAGGGTGTTGAAGCCGATAGTGCTGTCGAAATGTATTTAAACTACTTTTAAAATTCCGTATAATCATGTTATACGTAATTTTCTTACTGCGCTATAGGCATGCCCAATTGGATTTGCCATTTTTTTTAAATTATTTACACATACAACATACACAATCATTACAGGGTGACAACCCTAATTGGACAGTGCAGCCAACGATACAGTATAATATGCCATTTTACTGAGCTCACTCATCGAACATGAAAACAAATTAGTTCACTTCGACATGGTGTTAATCTCACTGTGGTATAATATAGTGTATTATCTATGACACTGTGAATGCGCGCGAACGGCGCTGCTGCATCAGTGCCATATAGTACTTTTGAACAGCGTTGCCACTCTAGTGATTTGGTCACTAGATTTAGTAAATTTTTGGAGATAGATATTGATATTCTGAAAAAGAAAATCACTAAAAAATTATTTGATATCTTTTAGTGATATTTATCAAATCTTGAAGAATTTAGAAAATACCTATTGGTAACCCTCTTTACCTGTCGGTAAATTCCCCAGTTTATGTCAAAATAGCACTATCCTTTTCTCACATTACAAAAACGTAATTAGACATCTTTGGTTATGCTAAGCCTAGCTTGAAGTTCTCCCGACTAATAATAATAATGAGGACCTAATACGTATCTAAAGTTGGTTTCAGTGAGTGCTGAATACTGAAAGGTAAAATATATGAATATTAAAATGTAAGGTCTCCTAATAAAAAAAACCTAATTGGAATAGGGGTAGATGCCTCTATCATTTCTGGAATCAATAATGGCGTACCCGTACCTAATTAAATTCTAGTCAGATGTGTTTGTCACTCATGCACTCATTCACACTGTTTCACATGTGTCAGAGCAAACGTTACCGCGAAACATAGAGTTTCTCATTACAGAAACTTAGAATTAGTTCTCACATTCACCCAAACGCTGTGATGAGTACAAAGATATATATGAGACGATAAAATGTGCTGAGAATGCTTTAAAAATATTGCGCTCTTGTGATACTCGTTGGCTGTCCGTTGAAGAAACTGTGACCGTCGTCCGTGAGGAGGCCGTCACGATTTTATATGTTGTGTTTACTGTAATTATTCCCACAATTAAAATAGTATTTTTATTACATACCACGTGATTTGATTTTAAATAATTTGGTGAATTCTAGGGATTTATTTTAAGTAAAAATATCCCTAAATCTGGTGAAATTTCAAACCATAACTAGTGATTAATTTTTCTGCAAGGTGGCAACACTGCTTTTGATCAGTGGGTGCGCGCGCGGCGGCACCGCCGGTAACGCACCGCGCTTCCGTCTGGCGCATTCTATACTAACATAATATTCTTACTTAACTTCTTACTTAAACTGATCTACAACCATCGTTAATTCACACTTAAAATCAACATTAATTTGTTATAAAACATCATACACATCATCTTTTACATATGTAGTATTATTTTATTCTTTACTGTTTGACACTTGAATAATATTAGAATGGTTATTGTCAAATTGCGACCATTCTTAATTATCTAACCTAGTTTACACATAATATTGCTCTGTAACTCTCTTCTTAGGGGATTTCTTGTAATTGTATGTGCCTTTTCAATTCTTGCTAGAATATCTTCTTGCAACTTAACTAAAGACTTAATTTCAAAAATAAAAATTAAAACATCTAAATCAATGAAATTTATGTTTATAGTTATATTATAACAACTAGCTGTTCCCTGCGACTTCGCCCACGTGTTATTTGGGGTTTTAATTTCTTTTGCGCGGATCCCTTATTATTTTTCGAAAATAAAAGTAGCCTAAGTTACTCCTTGTGACATCAGCTATCTGCTAGTGAAAATCCCGTGAAAATCGGTCAAGCCGTTTCGGAGATTAGCCGGAACAAACAGACAGACAGATGGACAGACAGACAGACAAAAACATTAAAAATTGTATTTTTGTTATTAGTACCGTATATACTATCATAGCAAAACTCTTAACATATCCTATTACTATTATTCTAATCATAAAATAATATGTTCAGTATTGAGTAGGTAAAAATAGGTTATAAAATTATAGAAATTTTTCTAAGTGTCTTGTCACTTAATTTCTGAGAAAAATCAGGCGTAGGTTCCCCGTCTCAACCTCTTTTAGGATTGAATTATCCCAAGTCTACAGTATATCTACCTTAAGTCTAAGAAATCAACCACTATTCTAAGTCTAGATGTACCTTAAATTCTCATTAATTAAACTTCACTTCACTGCCTATATAATTTTCCCTCTTTATAAATTATAAAGTACTTACAGTTTTACTTCTTACTACCGATAACAATTCAATCGCCAATCCTTCCTTGGCCTGACCGCACTGCTAGGCACTGCTAGGCACTGCGTCGTTGTGTTGCTGTACCAGTCATAGCTTCCCTCCAGTTGAACATGTCTCGTGCTCTTTAGTTCCTGCCAGATCACCTTCATTTCCGGCTCCACCGAACTCCTTCCTCCGTTCTGCGCGTCCCTCCGGGTTTTAACACCCGGTCACCTTCAACTCTTCAGTAACAAGGTTGCTTTGTTGAACAGCAATCCACTGTTCAGTACGACGTCACAACGGATGAGATGACCCCACAGCCTTGAATCAGATCCGGCTCGAATGACCAAATGTACGATCCGGGGGTTCAAGGCATCATAAAGAACACATTGAGCTTGTATTGAATCCCTTTTATTGGTTGACAAATTAAAACCTTTTCACGATATTTATGCATTCATATAAAGTCTCTACATCGTAACTTACAAAAACACATATAATAATTATACTTTAATACTAGAGCCATCTATCGATAAACGCGCGAACAAAATAAATAAAAAATTCGGTCTCCAGTTTTTATTTGTTTTTAGACTTGTAATTTTTAAACAATTACTTTTGAACAATTTCAAATTTGAGGTTATTTTCGTGCAGCCTCTTGATAAGGTTCGTGTTCCTGAACGCGTATCCAGTTGTCATCACACCGCCCCTGAAATTCGAATATAAGTAACACAGTTGGGACATTATTTTCTGTTTGGTAACGCCAGTTAACAATCTAATTTATAAATCTAATATAATACTTGGTACATAACTTTAACCCCTCCCTTCCCTTATCCTTTCTATATGTACGCATAACCGTTGAAGGCGACGCAAGCGCCACGCAACGGTAATTTAGTTACAATCGAACAATACCCGCGACCGCACACCACACGAGGACATTGCGTCCTTCGATCTCTGCTTAAATATCAATTATCACCGGACATTGTGTCCTTGTAATTTCACAAAATGTGACGCGCTTTCCGCGATTACAATAAGTCGAGAGTTAAGGAGTGTGTGACGTCCCAGAACTAATCTAAGAGTGCGTGCGCCGACCCACGTGGTGGACCTGCTGTGTTAGCTGAGGCTCTGGGAGAAAGGCGAGGCAGTCCTTCACAAGATTAGGGCGTGCATTCCACTCTCATCCAGTTTCCTTGCACCATTTGTTGTATGTACCAATACAGTCCACAAATCTTTATCGAAGAACTCAAGTTACTAGCGCGTCTACTGTTACAAGTCCCACATAAACATGAGAATAATCAGTCGCAGGCCAACATGAGATCCACTTAGCATACACATTAGCAATTTTAGTCTTTTGATACGAAAATACCTGTCTTTAACGCTTTTGATTATGGCCAAAAAAATCAGTTGTAATTATACGTGGTAGAGTCACGCTGCAGC
This sequence comes from Parnassius glacialis, assembly GCA_033319125.1. Taxonomy (NCBI): domain Eukaryota; kingdom Metazoa; phylum Arthropoda; class Insecta; order Lepidoptera; family Papilionidae; genus Parnassius; species Parnassius glacialis. The sequence continues at coordinate 46,548,069 of JAVANC010000019.1, read as the reverse complement.
TATGTTGTACAATTACCATGAAACGGTTGTAACACGAGTGGGTCTGCTCGACTGGAGTAGGACCACGCTCTCACAGAATACCAGCGTAAAATAGCCATTTTGTGCTGCTGTGTTTCGTATGATGAATATAAAAAACCGGAGACCCTTTTTACTGTAAAGAAGGCATTCAATCTTAGTCATCAGGAATAACAACGCATCTGCATTTTGGTTCTTAATCGAGAATAAATATAGATATCTATGGGCAACAGCATCAACTTATCATCAGGGGACTGTATGTTTAGTTGTCACCCTTATTCTTTAAAATCACTACCCGACAGTGCTTATGACGCCATTTTTGATAATCACCAAAGATAGCAAAACTATTTTTTCTCGGCCAGTTCCAAAGAAATTATTAACAGCAATTTTATGTGCTGATGTACCACGTGCTAGACGGTAAAGGAAAACATGGTGAGGAAAACTGCAAACTGCACTGCAAGTAATATAAATATATCTTTTTATAGGATATGGGTGACAAACGAGCACACAGTCCACCCGATGGTAAGTGATTGCTGCAGCCCATACACATCTACATCTATCCTCTACTACAAATCAAAATGCAGATGCGTTGTCACCCGTGAGGACCAAGATGGAATGCCTCATTTCCAGTAAAAAGGGCCTCCAGCCACCTGCACTCACCAAGCGAAACGCAGAAGTAAACCTCTACTTCACGCTGGTATTCTGTAAGGTCGTGGTACCACCCCGGTTCGAGCCGGCCCATCCGTGCGACAGCAAAAGCTGCCGCGTGGCTCTACCACTGTTAAAATATAGTAATATTTCAGACATATAAATTCCGCTAACACGCAATGTAAAGGGTCCGCCATCTAACTTTTTTTTTCAACTAGTGCTTATTTCGTGAATGGCAACACTTAGCTCATGTCTAATTTGACAGATAATTAGTTTTATCCTTCCGCTGAACGAATATGGTTGTGTATACGCTTGAACAACGCTGGGAAATATTGCGACATTACTTTGAAAATCATGGTAATGTTGCAGAATGTGTGCGAAAATTGCGTACGGATTTTGGAAGAAATGAAGCACCGTCAGCTCCGTATGTTCGTTACCTTGTGAAAAAAGTGAAAGAAACTGGCATCCTCATCGATAAACCAACGCGTGAAAAGCCCGAGAATATTGCTGCTGTGGCCGAAAGTGTGCGTGAAACGCCATCAACATCAGTTCACCGTCGTTCTCAACAATTGGACATTTCAGAGACATCATTGAGACGAATTTTGCGTAAAGACCTTGGTATGACGCCGTACAAAATCCAATTGGTTCAGGAGTTGAAGCCAACTGACCATCCAATGCGTTTTCGCTTCGCTAAGTGGGCCTGCGATCGACTTGCAGAAGATGCGGATTTTGCCAAAAAAATCATCTTTTCAGATGAAGCTCATTTCGAACTTGGCGGGTATGTAAACAAGCAGAATTGTCGCATTTGGGGCACAGAAAACCCGCACGCATTCATCGAAAAGCCGGTACACCCAAAACGAGTCACTGTTTGGTGCGGATTTTGGTCCAGAGGCATAATTGGGCCATTTTTCTTCGAAAATGAGCAAGGTGTGGCCGTTACAGTCAATGGCGATCGTTATCGGGCCATGTTGAACGAATTTTTGTTCACAGAAATTGAAGAGGAGGATATTGGCAACATTTGGTTTCAACAGGACGGCGCAACGTGCCACACAGCCGACGCTACACTTGATGTTTTGCGCCCTGTTTTTGAAAATCGCATTATCAGCCGCAGAGCTGATGTCGTTTGGCCACCTCGGAGCTGCGATTTGACACCGTTGGACTATTATTTGTGGGGTGCCGTCAAAGATAAGTGTTACGCCGACAAGCCAGAGACAATTGACGCTTTAAAGGACAATATGCGTGAAGCCATTGGTGAAATACAGCTGCACACAATCGATAATGTACTCAAAAATTGGACCGATCGTGTAGGCTACTGCATGGCCAGCCGAGGCAGCCATTTGAATGAAATTATTTTCCATCATTAACCGGAAGAATTGTACTTTCAAATAAAAAAAGAAATTTGAAAAAATATTTAGTAGTTTTTTTTAATAGCATTTTTTTTAAAAAAAGTTATTTGGCGGACCTTTTAGCAGCACGTCGAACAAATAGCTCCAAAACCATCTCAGAAATCAGAGAGGGCCTGTGCCAACAGAGGTACGCATAAAAGTAACTTTACTTTTAACCAATACGGAACTGGACATTTGAAATTTTTGAAAAGTTTGAATTTTGATCAACATTTTGATTAGTGATCTTCACTGTCATCATCATCGTTACAGCCCTTCACAAGTCCACTGCTGAACATAGGCCTCCCCCAAAGAATGCCACAAAGCACGGTCCTGAGCCACCTGGATCCATCGACTTCCTGCATGTCTTACCACTCCATCTCGTGGGGGGACGCCCTACACCTCGCCTACCGGTACGAGGCTGCCACTCGAGAACCTTTCTTCCCCATCGGTTGTCGGTTCTTCGAGCTATATGGCCGGCCCACTGCCACTTCAGCTTACTAATCCGTTGGGCTATGTCGGTTACTCTAGTTCTACTGCGGATATCCTTATTCCTAAGTTTATCACGATGAGAAACTCCGAGCATAGCCCTCTCCATAGCTCACTTCTTCAATGTAGAGTTACACAATAATTTTTTTTAATTTTTTTATAGCTTTATATATGTTTTAACCGACTTCAAGAAAAGGAGGAGGTACTCAACCACATGTTTTTTTTTTCGTGTGTTACCTCAGAACATTTTTCTAGGTGAACCGATTTTGATGATTCTTTTTTTATTTTAAAGCTGGTTTTTCTCATGTAGTTCCATATTAGTTTGATCAAGATCTGACCGGTAGATTTTGAATTATCTTTAATAAAGCGTGTTTAATTGACTTCGACTACATTGATAGATTTCTCTTTTTAGTTATATTAAAGTCGGTTTACAACCATTTTAATTTTACCGCTTGTATAAGGAATAGGAAAAGGAGTTGTAAGTATTAACGATGACTGAGAAGCACGTACACAGTCTAATTGATGGTAAATAGTTATTGCGGTGCGGCCCATAGACATGTACATCTATCCTCGATTAAGAATGAAAATGCGTTCTCACCCCTGAGGACTAAATGCCTCGTTACGAGTATAAAAGGGTCTCCGGGTCTCTACACTCACAATACAAAACAAGCATTTTTCTGCTGTTTCACGTTGGTGTTTTGTGAGAGCGTAGTCCTAGTTAAGCCAACCCATTCGTAATGCAGCCTGAAATAGCTGCAGCATGGCTCAATCACGTAAAAAGCGACTCATACCTTTCAAGCCGTCCCCATCGATGATTTTAATATACGTTATACAACCATCCTACCGTGTAGTGGCTGTGTAAGAATATCCATAATCCCATATCATCCTTTGGGTATCGTAAGAGGAGCGTATTCCTAATAACGACTAAAAATAAAAAAACTGCAGTTGCCAACCCGCTTGTCAAGCGTGGCAACTATGGCATTTTTTTATAAGATAAGGATGACAAACGACCATACAGTCCATCTGATGGTAACTGGTTGCTGTGGCCCATAGACATCTACATCCATCTTCGTTTGCGAATTGAAATATAGATGCATTGTCACCCGTGAGGGCTAAGATAGAATGCTTTTTTCCAGTAAAATAAGTCTCCGGTTCTCTACACTCGCCATACGAAACACAGCAGCATTAAGCTGGTATTTTATGCTAGTATTCTGTGAGAGCGTGGTCCTTCAGCGGTCGAGCCGACCCATTCGTGCTACAATTATACTATTAATAAAGCTGCAGCATGGCTCTACCACGTGTAAAAGCTACAGCTCAATATTCCCCCTATGAGACCCATGTTCAGCAGTGGACTTTAATAAGCTCAAACAGTAACGGTATACTACCACCTATGGGAGGCTACAAGATCTTCGGGGAGTTTCCCTCGGATACCCGTGTGTGATTATGCTCGTGTCGAAATCGACACGAGCATAATTACAGCCAATTTTTTTTGCGGAAACAGGCCTTTTTTAAGCACTCCTACACAGTTATGGAATGTTTTCTCTTGTGGAGTTCAAGTCACCATGTTTTCAATCACAAAATTTCAAATGTGTACAGAATGAGACGATATGATGTATATGGGTTGCCAACGTGTAAGTCACGAGCCATGCTGCAGCTATATCATGGTTGTAGCATGAATGGGTCGGCTCGACCGGGGTAGAACCACGCTCTCACAGTATACCAGCGTAAAACAGCAGCTTAGTGCTGCTTTGTTTCGTGTGGTGAATGTAGAGAACCGGAGACACTTTTTACTGGAAACGAGGCATTCCATCTTAGATCTCGGGGATGACAACGCATCTGCATTTCGATTTTAATGGAAGATATTTGAAGATGTTTATAGGCCACAGTACCCACTCACCATCTGGTAGACTGTGTGCTTGCTTGTTTCCCTTATTCTATAAAAGGGTCTTAAAATAAATATCTTACAGCTTAGGCATTTTATGTTTTTCGTCGAGTATCGTCAGTGCTGAATGCAACAGCGCCACTACTGTCGCGCCGTAGCCAGGGTTCATTCCCGATACCTGAAATAGGAAAAACAAAAAAATGTTTTAAATTTTTAAGACAGACCTGCAACAGTCTTAAATTACATAGGGTCAGTTACTGACTCCAAATTCCAGGCAAGTCAGTGCCGACCCAATACTGACATGTACAAATTGATTTGGAGTCAGTATAGGGCTTTCGTGTTAGTGCTGAGTCCAATATTCCAGCTTGAATATTTTTTGTCTACTCCTCACGCCGCGCCGACCACGCTAGAGGTATTGACCTTGTCTAACTAATCAAGTATTTTCATTTTTGCCCACTGACATCAATAACGTGCGTACACCGTGAATAAATTACCACGACTACTGTATTGACAGTGTGTATTATAGCATATAATTTTTACTTGACGATGAGATACCTACTTACTTATTTTTGTTGTATTAGTTGTCTATCAGACAGAGGAAGAATAGTAACTAAGTACCTACTTACGGTTATAAAATACGTAATTAAAAATAAGTAATTGACTAATTGTGAATCAGATAAATAGAGCAAAGTTAGAATAATAACAACAGAACAAAAAATTGATTACAGTCTAAGAGGCAGGCGTTAGTAATTTTATGTTATTGTACGATGTTTTTTTTTACAATATTTTAGTCGCTTTATTCAATTTCTTTTATTATTATATATATTTATTATACTGCTCTGAATCTTAATGCATTTCTGTATTTGTTAGGAAAACCATTGTTGAACTTTATCGACTAATGATCACCGATTTAGTTATACAGAGATGTATTATCTTTGGCAAGGGCCGGGTTTTTGAACTAATGATTTGGTGACAGTGACAACCCTGAGACAGTAGGCAATTATATCGCGGATTAGGCCGCAGATATTCTACTTGGCCTCTCTTTATACTATGGTATTGATAAACAGTTTGAGTCAGTTCTCGTTCTCGGCGCCAGCACTGACGCTTGTTTTGCCTTTATGTCCGATTCCTACCTATATTCAAGAAAAAAGTAAGTTGCATGTGAAAATAGTTTATATTACAAACTATTTAAACAGCAGCTTAGAATATAGCGACCAACGACGTTGCCAACGGGGTACGATAGGAAAGCTAACGATGACAACGAACGTTGCAAGAAATGAGGGCTAATAATCTTACGCTCACCAGATGTCGCTAGTTGGGACTGAGGTGAACTTGTTTGTTCCGCAGATGGTCACACAGTATCGTCATCATTGAAAAATTGCGTTTCGATTTTAAGTTTTTCGGTTTCTAGTAAATATACGTACACAAAACAATGGCTCAGTGCTACCTATGTTCTTATTTTTTTACACATTTTAAGTTTCTTTTATTTTTGTAAAGAATATCCGTAGTTTGATATATTCATTACTTATGTAATCAATATGAAAAATATTACTTAAATATCAGAAAGAAACATTAACCCGTACATTTTTCGAAAAAAATAACTTCCTCCGCTATGAAGGCTGTCAAATATTTCACTTCATTCCTAATTGGAACCGTCCTGGTAGATCACCTGTTGGTAAGTGACTACCGCCGCCCATGAACAACTGCAAAACTAGAGGAACGAGGAGAGTTGCAGATGCGTTGTCGGCCTTTTAAAAAGGAGTAGGCTCTTTTCTTGAAGGTGCCTAAGTCGTAATGGTCCGGAAAAATCGTTGATGGTAATCGATTCCACAAGGAAGTTGTGCGAGGAAGAAAACATCTTCTAAATCGCACAGTGGTGGACCGCCAATCATTCAGATAGTGTGGATGGAATCGGGAGTTCTGCCGCGATGTGCATTCGTGAAATTTAGCGGCTGGGTTTAATCCGAACAATTCCTCAGAGCACTCCCCGTGATAAATGCGAAAGAAAATGCAAAGGAATGCAACATTTCTTCGCAGTGCCAATGAATCGAGGCGATCGGAAAGGACTCGGTCATCGACGATTCGGGCCGCTCTGCGCTGGCTGCGGTCAAGTGGAAGGAGCTGGCTCTGGGGAGCCCCTGCCCAGAGATGGGAACAGTATTCCATGTGAGGTCGAACCTGCTGCTTTGTTGTGATATCACTCCTGAGGACTAATATGAAATGCCTCGTTACCAGTATAAAAAGGCTGTGGTGTAGGGAACACTCACCATACGAAAAGCGTAGCATGTTGGTGCTATTTTTTCACGCTGGTTTTTTTTTATATAAGAGGGGGCAAACGAGCATGTGGCTCACCTGATGAAGACTACTACTTCCCATTTATAATATATATAACTGCAACACGAGGGGAATTGCAGGTGCGTTGCCAGTCTTTTAAAAAAAGTAGGCTCTTTTCTTACGGTCCCTAAGTTGTATCGGTCTGGAAAAATCGCAGGCGGTCGATTCCACAAGGAACTTGTGTGAAGAAGAAAACTTACTTGGTATTATGTGTGATAAAATTATTGACTTAATGACCTGGCGCCACGCTGCAGTTGGTAGTATCACTATTGAGTCAGCGCTTTCGTATTTCGGCCATGTTAAAGCTTCGAAAACAAAGTAACCGACATAGCCCAAAGAATTAGTATGCTGAAGTGACAATGGGCCGGCCATAGCTCGAAGAACCGACAACCGATGGGGAAGAAAGGTTCTCGAGTGGCAGCCTCGTACCGGCAGGCGACGTGTAGAGCGTCCCCCCACTAGATGAAGTGACGACCTGGTGAGACATGCAGGAAGTCGATGGACGCAGGTGGCTCGGGACCGTGCTTTGTGGCATTCTTTGGGGGAGGCCTATGTTCAGCAGTGGACTTATGAAAGGCTGTAATGATGATGATGATAGGATGTTGGATATATTTAATACCTATTCAATCATAAGTGACCGTGTAATGACGGTGTAAGAAAATCCACTACCCAATATCGTCCCATGGGTGTCGTAAGAGGCGACAGCGGCAAACAAACTAGGAGTTGGGCAGCAGCGTCTTCTTAATAACAACCCGCCTGACAAGCTTGACATGGCAAATATCTTCAATCGGCAAACTATGAGGAGGCCTATGTTCAGCAGTGGACTTTGAAGGGCTGTAACGGTAACAATCATCAATGAATCAAATAATCTATAGTTCATTTATTTATATGAATTGTGCGTTAAAGTAAGATGCTGTGAAATTCGGTTATTAAATGATGGTAGAAAATAAAACAAAACACAGAAAAATGAGGGTAGAACGCTAAACCCCAAATCAGCAGTTTTAGCAGTATAAAATGCGGTGCAGACAACTATTTATTTGCACCTCTCAGCGGCTACTCGCCGCCTGCGCCCCCTTTTCCCTAAAGGGGGTCGGTTCCGATTTGGCAGAAAGGCCCTACAGGCCAAAGCCAGTCCCTCAGGTGGTGTTTAGTGGGTAGGCACTTCTTAGTGAGTCCCACATAACCGTGGTATGCTACTATGAGCATTCACCACCTCCCTCCCCCGAAATAATGTATTTATTTGTAAATTAATAATTTATTTTATAGAAGGATACCCTCCTTGCCTTGCATTAGTCGCAAAAAAGCTTGTTTAGGCCAAACAATTAACATTTGAAATTTGCATTCACACTCGTTTCCGCCCGCTGACTTGTAAAGGTCACCTCGGCCCCACTCCCGTGCGTCATCGGGTAGAGGGCGCGAGCGCAGAACGTGAGTGCAACAGAGTTGCTCGAATGCAGTACTGTCGATAGCACGTTACCAAGTCGCCCGGGAAACCTCCATTTTTAGAGTCAGTTTTGTTAGCAAATTGTTGCCACGATGAGGTTTATTTAAGTCTAGACAAATAGACACCAGTTTCATTAATTATTTAGAATTAATATTGATTGCGACCAACGTCCGAATTTGTGGATTGTGCGCGCTTAATTTACCGCGAATTTGGTTATTCTAATTTGATAGCGTATATAAGTGCATTTGACCATATTAATTTGCTCGTGCGGCATTTGATATAGTTCGGAGACATTTTCCGTTGTCGGTTGAACGCTGAACTTTGTGACACTAGAGAAAGTCGTGTTAGGTTCTAGAAATAATTTGTAGCCACGCGAAACTGAAGTGATCTTTGATCCGAACATCCGTATTCGTGCGGTGTGTTACGTTTTTTCTTATAAGTAAAGGGATAAAGTTAATAGACTGACATCATGAAGAAGAAAGAAGTGACTGTGGGTGACGCCGCTGGAGATTACCACAATTTGGAGCGGTGCCGAAGTCCGGGCTGCTGCCGACTTCAACGGTCCAGTCAGGTCTATCACAACCCCACACCACTACACGCAACACATACACACCTTCAGCCTGACCGAGCCCTAAGACGGTCGTCGCCTCAGATACAGGTAAGTACTCTCTATTCGACTAGCCTTCCCCTTAAAGTGTAGTAGGATAGAACATTCTTCTACATAGCCATCCGGGCTCGAACCCGCGTCTGCCCGTCGAGCAGGCTGCTATGGGCCCCAGCCAATGCGACCTTTGCAGGGGCAGCTGCGGGCCGTAACATTTTTGGTAGCAGAGCGTGGTTGATTGATTTCCAATCACGCCACGGCCGTAATATTAATAATATAATATAGTATAAAAATAGTACGTAATAATAAAATTATTTTCCTTTGTTGCTTGCTTTTTTTTTTTGTTTGTTAGGGGGTAGATTTCGAAGCCACGCCTGTAGGTTGAGCAAGCGGGAGTTTTGTTAAGGCTAGGTACTTACCGTAGTTTGTTAAGGCTAGGTACTTTGACTAGGTAGATAAGGTTATCACGTAATCGAATAATTATCGTTGTCGTATAATTGTGGTGGATTAATTGTCGAAGGGTCGTCTGTCCGAGCGAGGCATTTTTTTTGATCGACTGTGGTGAGTACCTTTATTTGTATTGTAACTGTATTTAATTTAATAAATAGTAATTACATTTAACTTGATTTGATCGTACTAGTGTTTGTTATTTGTTAATTTGATTTCTGTTTCTTTTTTTGTGCTAACTTGTATTTAATTTAATAAATAGTAATTGTATTTGTGTAATTTCTAGTTAACTTGATTTGATAGGAACTATATTTGTTAATTTGATTATATTTGAGCTGCGTATTAGTTTGTATTTAGTAGTGATGCCATCGCACAAGCTACTGATTTGTTGCTTGAGGACGGAGCTGCGCTGGGCTATCAGCGCTCATGCTTTGATAGGTCGACCGGATAGGGTCTATAACTTGAGGAAGCGGCTCGAGCAGGTCGATGCTCGAAGGGCCGCAGTGGAGGAGGCTTACGCTGAGCTCGAGGATTCGGATGTGGAAAAAGGAGTCCTGGACTCCTGCCTCGCTGACTACGAGCAGTTCTTTTCGCTCACGGACGAGTTGATCGAGGTTGGGGCCAGGTATGAGGAGGAGGCGCGTGAAGCTCGGATGAGTGGCCTGCCCGAGTACTCTCGGAAGCAGCCTCAGGCGGAGCTGTTGGGACGACTCTCGACTCTGGACCTGCCAAGGTTCTCCGGGGTCCTTTCCAAATGGCTGACCTTCGTTGGGCTATTCGACAGCCTAGTAGACGCCCGGAGGGACTTGACTCCGAGCCAGAAGATGGCGTACCTTCTGGCCTCACTGGAGGTGGAGGCCCTGGGCGTCGTCGGCCACTTGAGATTGTCGGACGACGCCTACCAGACTGCTCGGGACGTCCTAGCCGGAAGATACGCCAACGTTCTGCGAATTGCGGACGACTATGTTAAGTAGCTTCTAAGCTTCCCGCTGCTTAGTGACCGGGCCAGACAACATCCGGACCTGGTGAATCCAGTCTTGGTGGCCTGTAATGCGTTGAGGCGGCTGGACGAATGGTCCTTTTTGTTGCTCCACATCGTGCTGTCCCGCCTGCCTCTCGACCTTAGGATACATTTTGAGGAGAGGTACAGCGGGGACGGAGCGTCCTATATTCCGCCCTTCAATGATCTGCTGCGGTTTTTAGAAGAGCAGTGCCGGCAGATTGAGAACGCGGCGGGCACCGTTGACGACTTACGAGTCGTGCCCAGTGAGAGGCGGAATCCGCCGAGCAAGTCGTCGTCAACCCCCCCGAGGCCAACCGGAGCTCCCGCGGGCGGGCGTCGCTCCCTGCCATCTTACAGTGGCCTAGCGGCCAGGAAGGCGCCCCCGTGCTCTTATTATCGAGCATCCGATCACCGGGTGACGTCGTGCCCGAAATTGTTAAGTAAGCCGGTTCCGCCTACTTATTTACTTCTAACTGTTAAATGTACTCCATAAATGTTTTATAACGTAAAGTCGTTACTGAGAAATATAATTTGTTCAAATAATTTTGCGAATAATTTACAACTGTAGGTACTGTATATTAGAAAATTTCGTTAATTTATTACCTTAGCGACCATCTTCTTGGTGGGTGGTGTATTTTCAATATCGTCTCGCCTCTCCCAGCCCACACCGTGCAACTCCATATTAAAGTGCGTGTTGTCCATCACCTCCTCCTTTATATCATCATTGGTGAACGCGCCAAAGGTGAAGAACCGCGGGTATTTGAGCAGCCAGCTTCTAGTGTAGCTGGTGAAGGTGAACATGTAGAGCAGGGCGCCAGATAGCAAAGTTAGGACCAGTAGAATCCCGCTGGACATCTTGATGTATGCGTGGAACTTCACCGGTCGCTTGCCAGTATTGGCATACAGTCGCCTCTGTGTGCCGTGCACGATATCCTCGTCGCAGAACGGGAACGGTACACACCAACGACCGTTGTGTTTGTGGATCACCGACCTGTCAGTTAAAGTTAACCATAATGTGAATTATTTTAATGAGTAGAAAGGAATAGTAATGTTACGAGCTTGGGGCTTGCCACTTTGACACACTTGGAGCTTGACACTTTAATTACAGAACACTAATTACAATTTAAAACCATACGAATAATAAAACACAATTGTACTAGTGATCACTTTTGTTCGCAGTTATTTCGCTTCGAAGTATTCACTTGTATCGCCAATTCAATACTGCCTCGGTCGTTTTTTTTTTTGCGCCCGATGCAATTGAAAAAGGGCTACCCATTACGTAGGGAGGCAGAAAATGCATTATGCATACCACGACAGCCGGTCTGTGCTGGTTATGCGGGACTCACTGCCTACCGGGGGACCTAAGTGGTACCGGCTAAAAACCGCCTTTGGGGACTGGCAACCAGCTGTTTAAAGCTTCTTATGCCGTATCGGAAGTGACCCTCTTTTGGGAAAAGAGGGCGCAGGCGGGTACGAGCCGCTGAGAGAGTGCCTACGAAGGCAAATTAATTATGAATAATTTAATTAGAGTTGGCCTGAGCCGCCAGGAGGCAGTTCAGGTCTTTTGACAGTTTATTAGGCGGGTCCGAGTGAGAGTTTCTCGGCCTGCGGACGCGATAGCGAGAGGGGAGTGGGGCTGCATAAGTAGCTGCCTCACGAATAAGATGATTGGAGTGCGACTCTGAGGCTTTGAAGAAGTTCTCAGAGAGTTTTTTAAGAAATTGTTGAATTGTAGGGAGCTCTAGGTCCCGATGAAGGTCGGCATTACGGACGTACCAAGGTGCGTTCGCAGCTCGACGACAGAAAAGGTTTTGAACTATTTGGAGTTCATTAATGATTTTAGGGTCAGCGTGGGCAAAAATGGGGCCCGCGTAGGACATGACTGGTCGTATACATACCTTATAAAGAGTGCGCTTGTTTCTGAGGGACATATTACTGTGTCGGCCCAACATACTGTTGAGCCTACTCAGGTAAAAATGTGCGTGACGGGTTACTCTTTTGACGTGGGGCCTGAAGGTTAGCCTTGTGTCCAGAGTGACACCTAAATATTTGGCAGACGTATGCCAGGAGACAGGGGTCCCTAGCATACGTATTGGTGGAGTGTTTTTGAGACGGCGTCGTTTATAATCGAAGTGAACGGCGGAGCTCTTCTCCGGGTTCACATCTATGCGCCATTTTTTGAACCAAGCTCCTAGGTCATCAACTGACTTTTGGACCTTGTTACGTATGAAAGGTAGCGAGATACCTTTACAGTAGAGAGCAGTGTCGTCTGCGAAGAGGGAGAGCTGAACACCTTTCGACGGGATGGGATGCCTTCGTGTCTAAAACGAAAGGTACGATGCTTTAGATAAGAGGCCACGAGACGTACTAGACGATCGGGGAGACCTATTTTATACAGTTTGTAGATAAGGCCTGTATGCCAGACTCTATCAAAGGCTTTAGCTATGTCGAAAAAGACCGCGATGTTCTTATGACGACGAGGATAAAAACCGCTGAGGATATATTTCACAATACGGTGAACTTGTTGGGGACATGAGTGTTTCGCTCGGAAACCGAATTGATGGGGAATGATAAGAGGGTCACCGTCTGTGGGAAACAGATGGCGCCTCATGCGAGTTTGGATGACTCTTTCGAAGAGTTTGCCCATGGCCTTGAGGAGGCTAATGGGGCGATGACTGGAGGGGAGGTTGAGAGGCTTGCCTGGCTTGGGAATACCAATCACAGTTGCCTCTTTCCACGTAGTGGAAAAGTAACTAAGGTTGAAGCAGGCGTTGAAGATAATAGTTAAAAGGGTTAGCACCTGCTCAGGAAAGTATTTTAGGGCTTGGTTGGAGATGCCATCCGCACCCGGAGCCTTTTTGGGCTTAAGTCCTTTGATGAGGGATGAAATCTCATCATTGGACACAGAGATAGGTTCGGAGGCTGTAGGGGGTGAGTTCCGGCTGCCTGGACGTGTGAAAGGTCAACGGGTTGAGAGCTAGGAGAGCATTGAGCGGCAATGCTGTCTGCAAAGCACTCAGCCTTTTCCTCGTCCTCGAAGGCTACCGTACCGTCGGAACGAGAGAGAGGGGGAGTGTGGGTGATAGCGTCTATGCGGAGGCCTCGGTCGTGGTCTATACCGGCCTTATATAGGGCCGCAGGTAGTTTCCAGAACCTTCCACTATAGAAACTTGTTGTGAATGGTCCAGTACATATCGGTCCCAATACTTCTAGAAGGATCTTGACTCTCCTAGTTCTGCTACTCGATACTAAAGAGCGCTGGTGGTAACTAGTGTTGCCATGTACTAGACATTAATAGTGGCGCGCAACAGTAATAATTAACCGTTTAATGTTTTTTTTTTATAGAATAAGGGTGACAAACGAGCACATAGTCCACCTGATGGTAAGTGGTTGCTGCGGCCCATAGACATCTACATCTATCCTCTATTACAAATCAAAATGTAGATGCGTTGTCACCCGTGAGGACTAAGACGGAATGCCTCATTTCCAGTAAAAAGGGCCTCCGGCCACCTGCACTCACCAAGCGAAACGCAGAGGTAAACCTCTACTTCACGCTGGTTTTCTGTGAGGTCGTGGTACCACCCCGGTTCGAGCCGGCCCATCCGTGCGACAGCAAACGCTGCGGCGTGGCTCTACCATTGTTAACATTTACTGTTACTGTAAGAACATCCACTGCCCCGTATCGTTCTGTGGGTGTCGTAAGGGGCGATGTAGGGAAACTAAAACAGATGGGCATTAACATTTTCCTGATATCAACTAAACATAGTAAAATACTGCGGTTGCCAACGCGCCAGCCAAACGTCGCAACTATTACAAAATTCCTGTTATGAGGGAGGCCTATATTCACCGGTGGACTTTTAATCTACTTTATTGGCGGTAACAGTAAGATAAGAGGACCTTGACAAAAGGAAATACGGAATACAACAACTATACAGTGGCACGTGGCTCTTAGTATTGCACATTACCAACATATATTAAAAACTTTACCTTTTTGGTAGACTAGGTTTGAATGTAGGCAACCGATCCGGATACAACTGATCCCTTAGTGCTGGCAACTGGCTCTGATACGTCAACCTAAACACAGCAGTTATTGGACAAGGGCTAATAAACATTAAACACGTATTAGTCTGTGGTCAAATGGTCGCACAGAGTAGATTTTCCGCTAAAATAATTTATGATGTTGTAAATAATTTTAAATAAAAAAGTTGTACAACCGACTTCAATATAAATTATTAAGAATAACTCAAAAACTGTTGGTCAGACCCAGATCAAATTGGGGCCACATGAGAAACACTAGCTTTTGAAATAATAAAAGAATTATCGAAACTGGTTCACCCAGAAAAAAATATCATGTTATGAGGTAACACACATAAAAACACATGTAGTCAAATTGAAATTTGAAACTGAAGTAGAAAAATACTGACACATTTATTAAACTAGCTGTGTGTGTTTATGTCATTTCAATTGTTCATTTCAAGTGTATGTCGAGGCAAAAAATAATTTTGTATGTTAAATATCTAAGTGTAAGTGTTTTATTGTTATTGGAAGTGAAATTACAGCTTGCTAATTATACTAGCTTAATTTTTTTTATACATTTCGATGGTATTTGATAATAGGCAACAAATAATAACAATAACAAATACATAATACAAATAATCAAAATGATTCGTAATAGAGAATAGACGATTCTCAATCGACGCTACATGTTTACGAGCCACAGGCTACAGCATCCACTTACTAGCAGATGGACTGTTGTCCGTTTATCTGCCATATTCTATAAAATATATTTTTTATAGGATAAGGGTGATAGACGCGCACACAGTCTACCTGATAGTAAGTGGTTGTTGTGGCTCATAGACATCTACATTTATCCTCGATTATGAATCAAAATGCAGATGCGTTGTCACCCGTGAGGACTAAGATGGAATGCGTCGTTTCCAGTAAAAAGGGTCTCCGGTTCTCTACACTCACCATGCGAAACACAGCAGCATTCAGCTGCTATTTTACGCTGGTATTCTGTGAGAGCGTGGTCCTTCCCAGGTCGAGCCGATCCATTCGTGTTACAACTATACCAGAAATATAGCTGCAGCATGGCTCTACCACGTATAAACTGTATATATAGGATGGTGGCCCACATTTAGCACTAGACTTTGTTGAAGTTGAAATAATTTAATGAACAACCGCACCAATTAAATATTTACTTTAAAAGTCAACCCGACTTTTAAACTAATCTTTATATATAAAAATTACGTATCACGTTGTTTGTCCGCGATGGACTCCGAAACTACTGAATTGAAATCAATGAAATTTTGCACACTGTGTACATTTTGGTCCAACTTGAGAGATAGGATAGTTTTTATCCCGATAAATGACCCTCAAAATTTTTAATTAGGAATTTAAATATTTTTATAGGAAGGGTCGTTGGAAAGGGCAGAACAACGTCTGCCTGGCCAGCTAGTTAATAATATAATTAATGTTTTAAACGTACACAAGACACGTACAATTATGGTAGAGCACTGCTGCAGCTAGAATATGGTTGTAGCACGAAAGGGTCCGCTTTGACTGGAGAAATATCACTCTCTCACACTATACCAGCGTAAAATAACAGTTTAATGCTGCTGCTTCGTATGAGTGTAGAGAACCGGACACCATTTATACTGAACATTTCCAGTATAAATGGTTCTGTCTTACTCCACGTGACAACGCGTCTGCATTTTGATTCTCAAACGAGGATAGATGTACGATGTCGTAGATGTCTATGGGCCACAGTATCCACACACTATCAGGTGGGATGTGTGTTCGTTTGTTACCATTTTTCTATGAAAAAAAATACAGACATGGAAGTGACTGCACTGTTTCTTAGGCAAAACTATTTAGTTTAGTGATTGAGAAAAATATTAAGATAACAATAAACAGGTTCTTACCCGTAAACAATGGACGCCCAGGTTCCGTAATGAAAGCAACCATACTGACGGGCCGCTTTCTGGTACTCTGGAGGCACGTCTGTGCTGATGTATGACTCCACTGAATTAAGGGTGCCTAGGAATTAAGATATTCATCATCATTACAGCCCTTCACAAGTCCACTGCTGAACATAGGCCTCCCCCAAAGAATGCCACAAAGCACGGTCCTGAGCCACCTGCATCCATCGACTTCCTGCATATCTTACCAGGTCGTCACTCCATCTAGTGGGGGGACGCCCTACACTTCGCTTGCCGGTACGAGGCTGCCACTCGAGAACCTTTCTTCCCCATCGGTTGTCGGTTCTTCGAGCTATATGGCCGGCCCATTGCCACTTCAGTTTACTAATCCGTTGGGCTATGTCGGTCACTCTGGTTCTACTGCGGATATCCTCATTTCTGAGTTTATCACGCAGAGAAACTCCGAGCATAGCCCTCTCCATAGCTCGCTGAGCGACCTTGAGCTTCCTCATACGGCCAGCAGTGAAGGACCACGTCTCAGTTCCGTAAGTCATCACTGGCAACACGCACTGGTTGTACAATTTCGTTTTAAGGTTTTGAGGTATGTCTGACGAGAAGATGTGTCGTAGCTTCCCGAACGCTGCCCAGCCGAGTTGAATCCGTCGATTGACCTCTCGGTCGAAGTTGGACTTACCTAGTCGGACTATTTGTCCCAGGTAAACATACTCGTCAACAACTTCGAGCTTAGTGTTCCCAACAACTACCGGCATAGGTGTGACATGGACATTAAACATGATCTTTGTTTTGTCCATGTTCATCTTAAGACCTATCCGTTGGGAAACACTATTGAGATCATTGAGCATAGTGCTTAGGTCCTCCAGCGATTCTGCCATAAGGACTATATCGTCGGCAAATCGAAGGTGAGTGATGTACTCGCCATTGATGCTGATACCGTATCCTTTCCAGTCCAGAAGCTTGAAAACGTCTTCCAATGCAGCGGTGAAGAGTTTCGGGGATATGACGTCACCCTGTCTTACACCTCTCTGCAATTGGATAGGTTTCGTACTCTGGTTCTGTACTCGGATAGCCATCGTAGCCCTACTGTACAAGCACTTCAACACTTCGATATACCGAGAGTCAACTTGGCACCGCTGAAGGGACTGCAGCACCGCCCAAATTTCGACGGAATCAAAGGCTTTCTCATAGTCCACATACGCCAGACATAGTGGCAAATTGTACTCCTCGGACTTCTGTACAATTTGCCGTAGGGTATGTATGTGGTCTATGGTGCTAAAGCCCTTTCGGAAACCGGCTTGTTCGGGAGGCTGGAAGTCGTCAAGTCTGCGCGCGAGACGATTCGTAATGACTCTCGAAAACAGCACGTAGACGCGGCTCAGAAGGGAAATCGGTCTGTAGTTCTTCAAGAGAGCGTTGTCGCCTTTCTTGAAGAACAAGACCACCGCACTTCTGCTCCACGCCTCCGGTGTAATGCCACCATGGAGGACGGAATTAAAGAGCTTCTGAAGGACTTCAAGTACCGGTTTTCCACCCGCTTTCAGAAGCTCCGCTGTAATTCCATCCTCGCCTGGGGCCTTGCCGTTTTTAAGGTGCTGGAGAGCCATTCTAATCTCGCTCAGACTGACGTCCGGGATATCATCGGAATAATGTCGGATAAGACTCGCTCTTGGATCGTTACTCACATTTGCGTGTGGCTCCAACGATGACGTGTACAGCTGCCCATAGAACCTCTCAATCTCACTCAAAATCTCAGGTGCCCCGGAAACGATGCTGCCACATTCGGTCTTCAGCTTTGACAGTTGGCTCTTTCTGGCAGACAGATCTCTGGCAAAGACTTTGGAGCCTTGGTTCCGCTCGATCGCTTCTTCAATACGAGCTGTATTGAAGTTGCGTAAGTCCCGCCGCATGCATTTGGAGATCTGTCTGTTCAGTTGCCTGTATGCTGTCAAATCTGTTGAAGAATGTAGCTTCATCTCCCGTCTAACAGCCATGAGATTAAGAGTGTGATCGGAGAGTTTTTGTGTTCTTCTGCGGCGGGTCTTGCAGAACTTAGCTCCGACCGCATGGACAGTTTCCACGAGCTTGTCATTCAAATCGTCCACTTCATTGCAGTCTTCTAGGCACTGAAAACGGTTTTGTAACTCGAGCTGAAAGGTTTCGGGACTTTGGATTAGAGCACGAGGGGGACGGAGCGTTGACTTCATTAGACGAGACCTCTCCAACTTAACGTTTAGGTTCAGTGTGCCTCTAACCATTCGGTGATCGCTGCCGGTTTTCACCCTCGCGATCACTGAGACATCACTGAACAGTTGTCGTTTGGTCGTCATAATGAAGTCAATCTCATTTTTTGTCGAACCGTCGGGGCTCGACCAGGTCCACTTCCTGTGGGGCCGCTTCTGGAAGAAAGAGTTCATCATAAAGAGTCCCTCTTTCTCCATGAAGTCGGCCAGCTGCTGGCCCCTTGGGTTCCGTTGCCCTATTCCAAATTTCCCCACTTTCAGCTCACCGTTCTCTCTTGTGCCTAGTTTTGCATTGAAGTCTCCCATTAACACCGTATATTGGGTTTTGGAGGAATGCATGGCTCTAGAGATATCCTCATACATTTCCTCCACCTCCTCATCGGGGTGTGCCGAGGTTGGTGCGTAAACCTGTATGACCTTCAGCGAATACCGTTTGGTGATTCTGAGTATAAGGTACGCAACCCTCCTCGACACACTCTCAATCTTTACAACGTTGTTAACGAGAGACTTGTGGACGATAAATCCGACACCTCCTTGGGACAGATGGTCGCCCTCCCGGTGATAGAACAAGTTGCCGGATTCGAGGATTACCGTGTCCTCCCCCTCTCTTCGGACTTCGGATAATCCTATAATATGCCAGCGTAACTTGTCTATCTCTTCTTCCAGCTCCACAATCTTCTCGTCAGTCCTCAGGGTCCGTGCGTTGTATGTAGGAATTAAGATATTATAATTAAAAATATAATCTCTTAATTATAACTATTTTAAATTAAGATAATATAATTTAAATATAATCGCAAAGAGCTGTCACTTCATGGGATTGGCTCATATGCGCTCATACACTAATGTGGGACACACTAAACAACAGAGTCATAAACACATAAAAGAAGTTGCCTCAAGAAATGGTTGAGGCTCCCTTTCTGAGTAGTTTTAAAAATAAATTGTACAAATGATGTAGAGACAATCCAATTTAGAGTATTCTTAGTGTGGGCTTGGACTAGTATAAAACACCAACACAGATATCATATCAGCTATAACTTGTTCGCCTATTACTACGTAATAATAATGATAAATAAATGAATATTAAATAATAATTATAAATAATATCTTGCGAATAAGACTGATATTCTTCTAATTGACCGGGCACAGTCCAGGATATTTTTGATTGACATAATTCGTCAAACGGAATGCCTGAGAACCGAAACAGATAAGCGAACAAAATATCTGGAGTTGGCTCATGAGGTGACCGACATGTGGAGTGGTCTGCAGACCGAAATTATTCCTGTAGTCGTCTCTGTAAACGGGCTAATACCGGTCACCCTCTTAAGTCATCTCAGGCGATTGGGACTCCGTGACTGTCAGCTCCAAGCTCAAATGCAGAAGGCGGTGCCCCTCCCTCCTCGATATCCCTTTCCCTTTTTTCCCCCTAACCTTCAGCCGTTTGGTCTCCGCTGACACGGTCTCCCATCTGTATGGGTTTTTATTTAGCTATGTTTTTATTTTACTATATTAATATTATATATTTATGTATATTCATCATTTTCATTTATATATATTTATACAGACCAACCAGATAGGAAAACTATATATACCCCTAAATAAACCAATATAATTATGTTGAACATAGTTGTAAAAGTAGTTTCAAATATTATGCTGTAAGGTGTTGGGGCTGCAGCACGAATAGTTCAGTTTGATTGGGGAGAAGACTATGCTCTCACATAATACCAGCTTAAAATAGCAACATATTGTTGTATTTAGTGGTTATAAAAGAGAGCAGGTGGACTGTAATTTTATTTGATAAGTGCGGGAGAATAAGATATGATGCGGTAATTATAATGTAAACTTAAAATACAAATGCGGAATGCCTGTGGAAAATACCGCATGAAAGTAATGACAAAACATGCAAAACACTTACCAAAACTCCAAATTCCTCGGCTTGGCGAATATTTGAGGCACTACAAAGACAGCTTCAAAATTCTGTAATTACTCGAGTAGAAAATATATTCTCGAGTAGGTCCTATATGCGGTGCGGCGAGATAAACGATTACTCCAAGCGGCCTCTTCTATAGTCCATAGGTAAACTTAATATTTTATGCGAGCGTATCATAGACCGAGTCATAAGTCAACCCGAAAAGCGAACGCATCCATTGTCACACTCCACAAAGTTATTCCGCAGACATTATTATATTATTTGTTTTTAAATTTGATTTACAATAAGCCCAAACATTTAGTTCGTTTTGTGTTTCGTCCTGCGACCGCCAATCCGATCCGATCTGCCAAGCATTACGATTAAGGCAAATGCGCCCTACAAAGGAAGAACCCAATTTCTAGCACAGGATTATTACCAGCAAAAATAGAAGAAGAAAGAAGATGAAACAAAAAAACTTGACATAATCACTACACTTAGCAGAACCGCAACATTGTATCGCACATTTACGTCGCTTTACGTCTCCAGTCTGGGTATTTACATCAGTTAAGACACGAGCCATATATAATGTCCCCCAGAATATCAGTAACGGCGGTGGGTCTCAAAGGAGACTCCAGCTACAAGATTTTGCGTGCAATAGACATGTGTCAATCGTAAATGATACGTTCATTTGTACCTGGGACTCATCAAAGTATTCATAATTGCAATTACATTTTTGACTCTTTCGGATCAAAAGATTTATAAGCCCTACGACCAAAGAGTAAAGTAAGGTCCGACGACCAACACTATCGAGCGGGTCTCACAGATCATAGAGTATTGAAACTCGAAACGATCCAATGGAATGATCGACTCGAATGACCCAGTTCGTAAGACGAATCAAAAGTTGAATGATCGGGTCACTAGAAATGAATGAATGACATGCCTAGGGTGCAAGCACAGGTGAACCCTCTATTTCTTAACTCTCATGAACCGATTAAACGGCAATCCCACACTATCGAAAAGAAATTATCAGGCGCAGGACCATTGAAAAACACGTATAAACCCATTGTGGTTTATACGTGTTTTTTGAGGTTTGGAGGTGAAACACTCCCAACTTCCTAAAAATTTCTTTATATAAAATCCCATAACTGATTATTGGCCTAAGCCATAGCCACCCACCACAAGCCACCTGCATCCTTCGAGTTCCTGCGTCTCCTGCCAGGTGTGTAATATAACTCTAGAATAAAAGTTACCTTCGAAGTTCTGCTCCAGGAAAATGACACCCATGTCGTTGGGAATACTGTCGAAACCGCACGCACTGATGATGTACACGCCTGCCTCGCGCGCTGCCTCGTCGTATCGCAGCTGCATGGACTGGATAAACTGAAAATAATAACCTTTTCACAGTGGTGGAGCCATTTATTATGGTTGTAGCATGAATGGGTCGACAAAGTCTTTTTACAATTTCATTTACAATTACAACTTATTATAAAACTTCATCACCACATGCCATCAGGTGGGGTTGTGGTCAAGCACTGGCTTATAATAAGTTAGAAGTAACCAGCTACCCGCCCCGGCATCGCACGGGTGATTTGATATTGACAACACGTCGCCTACGGGGGCGTACCTTATACAAACGGTCAAAAATGTGTTAGGGTGCGTACAGATTAAGTAACGTGTTCTATAACTTTTGTTTTATAACACGTCCACATTATGTTACATTGTTTTCCAACATTGAAACATATAACAATACTATACACATTAGAATAACAATGCAATATAACAACGTTATATGACATTGTCGTTTAACGTTCTGCAATGCCTTTCACAATATCGACACGAGAAGATGTTTTGCTAGCTGCTGCAGCAACTCTTTTATTTTTAAATAACAAAAGCAAAAAAACATAGATAATGAGTACGTCCCAAACAAACATAGTTTATTGACTAAATAAAAATACTCTCGAGTTATATAATAGTTGTGTCACGTTATATAACAACACTGAAACATGTTATATATTATGTTATATAATATGTACGCAGCGTTAAATATTAAAAAAAATTGCTCCATTGTTCGACATCTATGTCGTCTCAATCGGGCTAAGCTCTAAGTTACAAAAATAACGAATTTAAAGTGACGGCGTCTGTCAAAAATACTTCGTGTGAGATTTTACGATAAGACGAAGCTCGTAACAAAGTAGGTCCTAACTAAGCATGCGCCCTTTTGTTGCGACTCTTAATCTAAAATTAACAATACAATACGCATACAGTAGTCAATTGTAATGAGAAAAATCGTCACTGTAACGTTTTATAGATATTGACCGTAAAGATATTCACACCGAATTTCATGGCACATGTGATATGTCTTTGAAAAAAGAGTTTATTTTACGAAACATTACTGAATGTGAGCCAAAACAACGAACGCTACTACCGGGAGACAAAATTTTAAGGGATAAAAGATCACTTAAATATTATTGTTGCGCGCCACTATTAATGTCTTGTACATGGCAACACTAGTTACACTAGTGCCCTCTAGTGTCGAGTAGCAAAACTAGGAGAGTCAAGATCCTTCCAGAAATTTCAGGACCGATATGTACTCGAACATTCTAGATGTTGCTACAGTAGAAGGTTCTGGAAACTATCTGAGGCCCTATATAAGGCCGGTATTGACCACCACAGAACACATGTACCCTGACGGGAAGAACGAAAACTTCATACAATAAAAATGCCAACAACTTGCGACACTAGCGCGCCAGTTTTTGATCCATGAACTAACAGATGTGAATGTGTGCGTGTGTATATGTATAATGCTCATTGCCCACCCCCACATTCAATAATCTATTTTTAATCATCATATTATATTAACTACTATTTCCATTCCAATTTTCTACGAATGTAGAAATTACATTCTACATTAGTAAAAAATTGGAATGGAAATAGTAATAAATGAATAACACGTTGGAAATTTTAAATATTTAATAACACAAACCTTAAGAGGATGATTAAAATTAACAATTAGCTATGCATTGATACATAAGTAGAAAATTGGAATGGAACACGGTTAATAGTTTTTCAGGAATAAAACAATTATTTTCATAGAGATTTAAATATATTATTGACTAGTAATATTATAGACACAGAAATAAACTTGGGCACTCAATTTTAGATGATTAAAGACGCATCTTAGAACACATAGTTTTCAGTAATCCATTATTATTCGTTAAACATCTTCATTAAGTAAAACAACTCTAATAAATCACCATAAATTAAATATTCACTGGCTAGTAACAAAGAGAATATAATCACTACGTTTAGCTAGTAACACCACACTTAAGTTATTTTTCTACGAAATATACTAAATCGACATTTGAATTTGGCTAAGAAAAGTTAAACAAAACTAACTCAATTTAATTTGAAAATTATTTAAAACATTCTTGTTTAAAATAATATCTAATTGATGTAAAATAAACTTTGAAACTTCTTCTTTTCTTAATTTTATGAATATGTAATAAATAATAATAATCTAGTTTACGTTTTTATTTCACAACAGCCATAGATACATTTATATTTTCGGCTACAGAGCTTGTTGCACAGAGTAATCATTTCAATCGGACATAAAAATAATCGGAACGTATCATTTAATTTATACTTTCATGGATTTTATTTGTTATGTATATTACAAAATATATAGTTTATAATTTATAAGATAAGTAAAGATAATTTTTAATGGGCAGGCGACAAAGATATTAAAATGCAAAAATAAAAGTTCCTAAACTGTAATTAAAATACAATGCGTAACATGGTTCAATAGTGATTTCTCTTTCTTGGGTATAGCGCTGTCTCTGTTTCGCTTATTTTGCCCGATGTTTACATCGGCTCCATAGAGACTTGACCCCCCATGTTGACCACGACGAAGGCAGTATTGAATTGGCGATACCAGAGAATACTTCGAAGCGAAACAACTGCGAACTTAAGTGATCAGTAGAATTATTGTGTTTTATTATTAGTGTGTTTTAAGGTGTAATTAGTATCCTTAATTAAAGTGTCAATTTTGGTAATTCAATCAGCAGTTTTTAATTGTCTCGAACCTCAAGCTCGTAAAATTATTTATTTCTTGAAGGCAAATCATACCCAGTGTGCAGTATTTTCTTTTTGAGCACCTTTGCTATGTCTGATAATTTTTTCGTATTGGTTTGGTTATGTCTAGTCAGTCAGGAATCAAACGTCAAGATAATTGAGGTGGTCGTGTGGAAAGTCTTAAACACAAATACTTTTACGTGGTAGAGCCACGCTTCAGCTATATAATGGCTGCAGCACAAATTGGTCGACTCGACTTCACAGAACATTAAAGTACAATATTAGCTTGATAGTGCTTGCTGTGTTTCATACGGAGAGTGTAGATAACCGGAAGTTTACTGTAAATGAGCATTCCATTTTAATCTGTAGTCGTGACAACACATCTGTGTTTTAATTCCTAATCGAGGATAGATGTAGACGAATAGGCCACAGCATCCATTTACCATCGGGTGGACTCTTATTGTTTCACGTGGCCCGAAATAGAAAGTAAAGGTAGGTCGACAGAAATTGCCATAACTGTATCTATCTTCTTAAATAGGCGTCATGCGCACTAAATCAATCAACTTGGGCGGTAACGAATGTGCGTGACGAAATAAAAAAATCTATTGTCGCTTCTGTTTAACTATACAGTATTGATAATGTGACACATTTGCAAAACATCATCACTCTTAGATTACTTGCTCCGGAAGCTCACGGTCTGAACAAAGGTGACTCTACGATTAGTGCCACAAATCAGTCCATCTCAGTAGTATCTCATTATCCAAATGGCAAGATCTTTACGCCCGTACATTGTTCAACCATTACAATAGTTTGAATTTAAAGACTACAAAGAGTTATCGCAAAATAAAAAGATGCTAAGTCTACGGAAAGACAATGAATCTGGTACGTCCATTAACTGGACAAAAGTAGTAGAGTTTAGAGTAGACAAAGAAAAATCTGTAACATTATACTGATGCTTCGTAGTTACAGGTATATTTCAGTCAAGAGAAGGCATGCTAAATTCTTAAAGGAACCTTTAAATCCATTCAATAATTATCTAATTAAGATACCTAATGTCCTCCAGACCGAATTTAGGTCTAGCCATCGGCGCAGGATAGGATTATAGTTCCCAAGTATATGCGCAAGCACAGATGCACTCTCTATTTCCTCACTCTCATTATCAGAGATCAAGCGTAAGACAAGCAACTTTACATGCTTTGCAAGGCACAGGGATGAGGCACGGCCAACTTCCTGACTCCGGTCAGCTAGTGAGAATTTCATGACGGAAAAATACATTAACTGATTTTTTTCTGGCCCTAGTCGGATTTCGTATCCAGGGTCTATGACCAGTCGCACTGAGCCTAAGTACGGCGATTTCAGTAATCACGTATTAACATTTCAATGCCACAGTTGTGTTAATAGTAAGTCAGTAAAAGGGCGTAACTCTAAGAGAGCAGTTTAATGAATATATTATATATTAATGAATGTTAGGATGATAATAACCCCTGGCAATGAGGTAATCGCTAGTATGCGATTCTAATTTGTTTTGTTTTTGATTACATATTGTGTAATTCTTATATATATATATATATATATATATATATATATATATATATATATATATATATATATACTTTACTTTACTTTACTTTACTTATCGTCACGCACAATCCCTGACGGGGTAGCCAGAGAGAACAGATCGCCAAGTGTCACGATCCTTACATACCTCTTTCGCTTCTTTCAGATTCATTAACTTCTTCATACATGCACGTCTAAGTATCCGAGTACTCTTGACCATCCCCTCTTCGAGCAATTTGCTCACATGGTCTTCGAAAGTTAGTCTCGGTCTACCTCGACACCTTTTAATATTAACTTTCGCGCTATATATTTTCTTCACCATTCGGTCTTCACTCATTCGCTCAACGTGCCCAAACCATCGAAGCACGTCCTTATCAATTTTTGTGATAAGGTCATCTGTCAAACCTGCCATATTGCGAATCTCTTCGTTTCGCTTTCGGTCGGCCATGGTAACGCCGCACATTTTACGAAGAGATCGCATCTCCACTGCATTCAACTTGCTTTTATGCTTCTTCTGGCATACCCAGGTTTCGCTGCCATATAACAAAGTCGGTACCAACACTGCGTTATGT
Organism: Parnassius glacialis; assembly: GCA_033319125.1. Lineage (NCBI taxonomy): Eukaryota > Metazoa > Arthropoda > Insecta > Lepidoptera > Papilionidae > Parnassius > Parnassius glacialis. The sequence goes on along the minus strand of JAVANC010000019.1, from coordinate 46,521,536 downwards.
ATTGCAAGGCGTGCACTCTTCACTACGCCTTGCCTTTTGACTAACGTAGTCAGGGCACTGTCCACATCTAAATCACATCTTCCATCCCGGCTAAAAGCACTCCCCAAGTATACAATTTCATTTACCTGTTCTAGACATTCCTGATTTACCCATATTTCACACTTCGTTCTCTCTTCGTCCCTTTCAAATACCAGAACCTTAGTTTTATTAGCATTCAAACGGAGACCTTTTATTTCACATTCCTCTTTCATACACGTGACTAATGCCTGCAGTTCTGCCTCTGATGGTGCAATAAGCACTGCATCATCAGCATACAGCAGACAATTTACTTTAATGTCACCCAATTTCACACCCAAACAGCTATCTTTCAGCTTCTGTAAACAGCTTTTACTATATATATGTGTATATACAGTAAAACCCGCTTAAGACAATTTTCAGGGGACCCAGCCAAAATCGCAACTTAAGCGGAAAAGCGTATTATGGGGGATAGGAAAAATAAGACATTATTTACAAATATTGTGTAGGTATACCTACGTATTTATAAATTTGTTAGAAAGGTATAAAATGTTGTGCATAATAATATGTATTTAAATACAAATATAGTTAATTATTATTTATAATGACATTACTTAAAATTATCACTTATTTTGGTTTGACAAAAAGATTTTGATGCATCATTAATGACAAGGCTTTCAATATAATTTAACTTTTGCAGTACTTCTTCACTTTTCCTGAAAGAAGATACACAGCGCCTTAAATCGTTTACTGAACTGAACTGAACATTACACTTGACTGATGGTGAAAACTGACTAATCTACTTCGGCAGCTTGAAGTATGCTTTAATAGAAGCAAGCTTCAAAATGTAGCCAATCTTGTCAGTGACACCTCTGACATATAGCAGTAAAGCAGGCACTCTCTCGACTGTGACCGGCTTCACTCGTTCACTGTGACGTAGGCGCGGGACCCGAAGCTTATTGTCGTGCAAAACTTGCTTGACGTGTTGGAGCTCGGCGGCCAGGTGTTTACTGTCACAGATCCCTCGTGCTCTCTGAAACAAAGATTTACCCACGATAGCTAACTGTGAAGGATGGTGGTGAGAATCACCGTTTAAATATCTATCTGTATGGGTCTTTTTTCTATACACAGTGTGGCTCAAGGTGTTATCAGGATTCCGAATTACTAACACATCTAGAAAAGCTAAAGAATTGTTTGCCTCTAACTCCATTGTGAACTGAATTTTAGAATTTAAGGAGTTAAGATGGTCTAGAAATGCAGTTACTTTATCTAAAGGGAGAATTGTGAAAGTGTCGTCTACATTTTTACACATTATATAGGACAAACTAAAAGATCTATAAAAACCCGTGTTAAAGAACACATAGCTGATGTGAAGAATAGACGCTCCGGGAAGTCTGCAGTCTGTGAACACGTACAGGATCGCCTCCGTCACTACATTAGATTTGATAGACCACAAATCCTCGCTAAAGAACACCGATTCCTTCCAAGGATGATTCGCGAGGCTATTGAAATCAAGAAACATCCTAATTTCAATAGAGAAGATGGCTGGGTGCTACCATCTGCTTGGGATCCCATAATTAATAAAATTAAATCCCAACCCAAGCATACAACTGCAAGACTTCACGATACTGTAAGTTCATACTGCGTGGATCGGAACAAAAATTAATAATTTTTAATCTGGAGGTAGCCGTGGTTAACTATGACATTGGGACGTCATACACCTCAGTCCCCCCCGTGACCATGGGTGCTGTAAAGTGCTCGAAACGTCGGGAATATAAAATAAGTTAATATACGCGATAAAATCCGTAAAATTAGTTTTATTTAAATATTTTGTCTTATTGCCGTTTAAAAGCAAATTGTTGGCGTTAATTAATGTACTAATTTCTATAGAGCATTATTTAAATCGTCATAATTAATTTACTGCCGTTTGAGTTTGAAAATTAAAGAGGTATCGTCAGCAAATAATACTATATCGTGATTGTCCCCTACAAGATAAAATAGATTAAGAACAGGAATGGGCCAAGAATCGAGCCCTGAGGAACGCCTATTGGTACTACCGATCCGGAGGAACCTTTAACATTGATCATGACTTTTTGAGTTCTGTTACTTAAACATGAAGTAATAGGTCTAAGCGCCAAATTTTTTACACCGTTATGTTGTAGTTTCCTGATTAATGTCTCATGATGAACACAATCGAAAGTCTTGGAAAGGTCACAGAAAATACCTTAGGCATCTTGTGAATTCTCCCAGGCATTAAAAATATATTTCATAAGCTCAACACCGGCGTCAGACGTCGAGCGACCCCTTGTTAAACCAAATTGGTTTTTATGAAGTAATTTATTTGTATAAAAAAAATTAACAATTGACCCAAAATTATTTTTTCAAAAATTTTACTGAGAGTTGGTAGTACATAAATAGGTATATAATTAGCGCGGTCCAATGTACTACCAGATTTAAATAAAGGTATTACTTTACTATACTTCATGAAATCAGGAAACACACCAGAATCGCTACAAGTATTAAAATAATGGCAAGATGAGGTGCAATTAAATCTATTATGGACGCAATCACTGTAACGGAAATCCCCCACAAATCTGCGGTTTTCTTTACATCAATGGTTTTGAAGTATTTTACAATATTATGCGGTAATACTTTTTAAATCTAAATTCTTTTAAACAGGTATTAACATTCTGTTTGAGTAATGACTCGGCGACAGTTGGAGAAGTATTCAATGACTCTGTTGTTAAGATAGGAACATCAGTGAAATATTTCTCAAACACCGCTGCAACTTTTTGATTTGATTTAGTCAATTCATTATTAATTTTTAATTGATAGTTTGAGTTACGAGGTTTCTCTTTACCGGGTTCGCCGTTAATTGTACTCCACGTCATTTTAATTTTATTCTTAGCCGTCTTAATTTTGTTACCAATATATAATGATTTGGCTGTGGAGCAAACTCTTTTAAACATTTTATCTCTCATTCAATTCCTTGCGACTGTTCCTGGAGAATGTTTTAGAAGTAAATATTTTATTAAATTTATTGCTTATATGGGTAAATAGTTCTGATATATATATATAGTTTGACTCATCATATAATGCATCTCACCTGATGGTACTCGTAACTGTTGACCGCCGCCCAAGTATAATTGCAACACCAAGAGTATTGCAGGTGCGTCGCCGGCATTTAAAAAAGCAGTAAGCCCTTTTCTTGAAGATTCCTAAATCATATCGTGGTGAAGTCATGGGAGGAAGAAAACTCCTAGTAAATTGCACAGTAGTGGACAGCCAAGTATCTAGATGATATGGATGGTAATGTGAGTTTTGTCGCGCTGTGCGAAGGTGAAATTTTCTCAACCAGTGGTAAATTAAACATAAGAGTGACTCTCAATAAGTATTATTTATAATCTATATTGAATAAACCGTTTCTATTTATACTAGCGATCTCAACAATAACGCCACCTACCGGCTCCAATTTTGAATCTAAACCATTCTCTAATCAACTTAATCACACACAAAATTTGATCAACATCAGTCCAGCCGTTAAGAATCAGTTCAGTGTCACATACACACGGACAGAAGAATTATCTTTATATATAAAAATTACGTGTCACATTGTTTGTCCGCGATAAACTCCTAAACCACTGGAATGATTTCAATGAAATTTTGTACACTGTGTGCAGTTTGGTCCAACTTGAGAGATAGGATCGATTTTATCCCGATAAGCGACCCTCAGTATTTTTTATTTCGAATTTAAGTATTTTTATAGTACAGAGGTAGTATAATATAAATGTATTATACATATAAATCTTCCTCTTGAATCATTCTGTCTAATGAAGAAAACCGCATCAAAATCAATTTGAAAGATCTAAGCGTAAAGACGGCGTGAAGCGACTTTGTTATACAGAATGGGGTCCCACATATATGCAATAAATGAAACCATATACTTGTTATCGCCTTTGCTGACGATATACAAAAAATGAACGTAATCGGTTCAGTAATTAGGTCAAAAAGTAGAGCTTTAATTTTAAGCAAATTTGAACTCTATAGAATTGGGTCACTAAGTTAGTGATTCGATGAACTTGAATCTTTGAACATTAAAAAGCGACGTTGCCACGCAGTGCAAACTATTGCAAAGTTTAGACAGCGGTGTCTTTTGGCGGCGTCCATAAACAAGCGGCACGAGGCACGCGGCGTTCTTCAAAGGCGACGGCGCAAGTGCGCGCGCGCCTGTATCGTAGATTAGGACACCTGTTATCGATCATTAGCTTCTTTCATAGGGAGTAATAATCGATAAACAAAAAAATGTTTAGCTTTAAACACTTAGGGCATGGTTTTTTTTAGAATTATAGTGTTGTTATGATAATTCTAAAACACTACGACCAAAGTACGAGTATGTATTTAAATCTAAACTTTAAAGCTTTTTTGTTTAAGTGTGTTCTTGTAGATTTAAAGATAATAAATTATTTTGACATGATAAAAAAACTCATAAAAACAACCAATTAAAAAAGTCATAGTTACATATCCGTTTCAACGGATTACAAAACGGTAGTTTCGTAAGTTCAATTGTACAAAAATAAACTTTTTTAACAATCTATAACTTCTCAATTTTTATCAAATCAAAAATCTAAATTACTTGTATTCAAGTGTAGTAGGTAATAAGTGTAAAAAGAAAAGTATCGATAAAGGATAATTGCACCTTGTGGCCGCCCTATTTGTTACTGTTATTATTTTCACCATTTTGGAATTTGGAAATTTACCTTTCAGTTCACCGCAATTCTTCCAGAACACAGGTGCGTTTCGCTGCTTATGCACATTGCTTCAAGCTTAGAGTATTCAATAATACTCTAAGGCTTCAAGTGATTTATTTTTCGTAAGATAAATACATTAGTCAAACAATTATTTTACGGTGAAATAGACACTTATTAGTTAATTGACTTTGTGTGTGTAAATAGTGTTTTTAAGTACGTTTATTTTTATTATTTTTTCACTGTGATATTGACACTACTTGACTTTTGTGTATACGTTTTGACGGCGGAAAATGCCAAGACAACAGCATTTTTACAGTGCGGCAGGGTATACAGACATGGTTTTATTGTATGGCGAATGCCGCCAAAATTCAGCGTTAACTCTGCGTACTTATCGTGAGAGATACGGTGCAACTCGCGTCTGCCCTACTAGCGTCCGGACAATCCTAGGTGCTGCCAAAGAATCAGGGAAAATATGCGTGTAGTGCCCAACACTCATGAAGAAGTTGCTGCGCATCACTTTCCACCCACGTTCGAACAACGAGTCTTAGACCATTTCGGTCGGAATCCAATCTGCAGCCTTAGACAAGCTGGGCTAGGCTGGGCGAAGTGAAGCATAGAACAATACACAGAGTGCTGAAAAGGAACTAACTACGTGCTTATAAATATGTTAAGGTGTCTAGTACTGCCACTGGGTACTGGAAAAAATGTCTCAAGACCAACGTTTCCTATCAAATGTGTTTCGGACAGATGAAAGCACGTTTACTCGAAATAGCATATGGAACTGACAAACCATGCTACACTGGAGCCATACGAATCCCTATTTATTTAGGGAATCAGCTCATCAATACCGATTTTACATTAATGTTTGGGCAGGCATTCACGGAGATCAAATAATCGGCCCTATTCTTATTGACGGAAACCTGAATGCACAGAAGTTTCTCAATATACTTAACGGCCCAATAAGAAAATATTTAGAAGGATTGTCTGTGGCGGCTTACGAGCGTGTAGGGTTCCAGTTAGATGGAGCTCCTCCATACTCTGTACTCCTCGCGAGAGAACGGCTTAACACCGTGTTCGGCGAACAATGGATAGGGCGCTATGGCTCTCGCAGGTGGCCAGCTCGGTCCACCGACCTCACTCCTCTAGAGTCTAGACTTCTTTTTATGGGGCTTTATTAAAAATGAGGTGTACTCAAAGATCTCTGAAACCGAAGATGAACTGCGCAATCGTATTGTTGCCGCCTTTGACAAATTAAAAGCCCTGGCTCTGGACCCTGAACGAAATTTTTTGAACAGGCTTCAGGACAACATTATGCGGCGATGTAACTTGTGCATACAAGAACGCGGCGGACGTTTTGAGAATTTTAAAATTTAGGGTTCCATTAAATTTTGCAACTAATATGCAATAATATTTAGTTAATATTTTATTTCGTTCAGATCCAATTTCGCGAAATAAAAAAGTGGCGGTAAAAACACCTAAAGAGTTTAGTGAGTAAGTTTTTATTTCACCACACATTGTCAAACGAATCAAAGGCCGTGCCGACAATAACGCTGCCTGCCGCCAACCACCATGCCACCCGCGTGCAACGTTGCCACTCTTCCAAGGGATCAAGGTACGTAGTCTAGACAGAGTGTTTACTTTTACTGAATTTATTTTAATATTTATTTTGTTTGAAAATTTCACTTTTTTATTTTACGGGTTTTAATTTAATATTTAATTTTTCTACAATTCTATGGACTAGTATTACTTGTGGTTTCATTTATTGCATATAATGTGGATTCCTTACTGTATATAAGTACTATGTAAAGATTTGAACTTACCACAGGCTCCCCACTGACGTCCACGTAGTGCGTTCTACATTGTACAGCGGCACTCACGACGGCTTCTCCATACAACATGTAGGGACCACAGCAGTTGACAAGCACCTTTGCACTACTGCACATCGCTAGGAGAGAGCTGTCATCGTTCACATCGGCCAGGATCACCGGAATCGAGGAAAGATCCTCGCCTAAGGAGACAACAAAATCTTAACATTTTGCTAGTCAATAGAAGCAGGCGTTACTTTGCGGAAATCCGGGTGATTGACAGCTAACACACACACACACACACACACACACACACACACACACACACACACACACACACACACACACACACACACTCACACACACCACAGTCTACTTCACCTGAGGATGCCTCGTGTAGAGGCGCAACACGTGTCGTATTATCGTCGGTGGTGTGTCCTTTCTAGTGTAGTGGTGCTGAGGTTAGTGGTGACGGGGATAGTGCACGCAATTGAGGGAAGGCGGGAGGTGCTTTTGAAACTAGGTAAGACACGTCACCTCACCTCCTCGTACCGGTAGGCGTAGTGTAGGGCAACCCCCCACGAGATGGAGTGACGACTTGGTAAGACATGCAGGAATTCAATGGATGCAGATGGCTCAGGACCGTGCTTTGTGGCATTCCTTGGGGGAGGCCTATGTTCAGCAGTGGACTTATGAAAGGGTGTAATGATGATGATGAAGACACGTCATTCTATTTTATTACGTGGATTTTAGCTAATTAATTTTTTAAATCTTTAATTAACGTTTTGCCCCTTCATCTACTAATAATATCCTCTAGATCGAGGTTCTTGTCAAAAGGTGTATCGTGGTTACACATAGTTTAAATACATAAATTTTACAAAGCCAAACATCCAGACCTTTTGAACCTAGACCAAAAAAATACTTGTTTTCTGCGGGATTCGAATCCGCGACCCTTAGCGCTACAATTCATTGCTAAGTCACTGCGTCACGGAACTGTCAGATTACAATATTAGTAAACAGAACGTGATTTTAACAATTCGAATTTTCAACTTAGTTTTGAGAGGTTCACCTCGTTACGAATAATAACATAGGGTTATTACAATATATTATAATAACATAGGCAGGGCATGAACAATGCGACAACCTTGACGGTAATATCGCCCAGTTACTTGAATACAATAATACGCAATTTACGATTGTCTCTTACTCTCGTTATTACAGGTACATTCTTCGCGAGATACAGGTACAGGTGTCATGTCACTTACAGACATTTCTTTACACCATCACCATCATCATCCACTTTACGTTTCACATAAGTAACCATATACATTCATAAAATAAACATGTTTCGCGAAACTTTAAAAACTTACCGGTCTTTCTAGAAGCCTCCTGCAACACACCATCGAGCTTGGACTGTGATCTACCGGCGACTCCCCAAGTGAGGCCCGGCCTCCTCCTAGCAATTCTTGCACATTCGATGACGGTGTTCTTTCCAGTGAAGCCAGTTGCTCCAAATATCACCAAGTCTAGTCGGGACATCTAGAAAGAGTAGGTTAATACAAAATTTACAAAAGCGTAACAAATCGTGCTATCCGGGCCGAATAAAACTCCAATAACCTAAGACAATTTTCATTTGTCAAGACTAATTCTAAGCCCCGTCGTCGGTGTACTTTCCTAAACACTTTTGCCTTGCAAGTTTATAGAAATAATACGTCCTATCATAATCCTCTGGTAAAACAGTGTTGCCTCTATTATGATTTTATGATTAATGACTCACTGATTAACAAAATTAACAATTTAAAACAACTCGTTTTAGATATACTTTGTAAATAAAGCATTCAAGGCTTACCATTTAAATGTAAATGTACAATTGTCTTTATTTAGATTTAATGTTCCTAAATTTTCCACAAAATATTTCGCTATACATGTATAGGATATTACACACGGATATATTTGTTTTATATTCATTAATTCGTACGTGCACGTGGTAGAGCTATGCTGCAGCTATATTAGTAGTATAGCTATAGTTGTAGCACGAATGGGTCGGCACGACCGAAGAAGGATCACGCTCTCATAGAATATCAGCAGCAGCATGGGCCAGCTCGAACCGGGGTGGTACCACGACCTCACAGAATACCAGCGTGAAGTAGAAGTTTACCTCTGCGTTGCGCTTGGTGAGTGCAGGTGGCCGGAGGCCCAATCCCCCCCCCCCCCATCAACATGGTAGTGGAATTAAATAAAAGACTACCTCAGGAGGGTACCAGCACCCCTGGAGAATCCATCGCTGAGCATCCAAGAGCAAACTACTTCACTCCTGACCGTGGGTGCTCAGGCTGCCCCGCGTATTCTAAAATTCCGCTCGCGACTAATGCTGCTCGGGGCAAGCGGAGCAATACAACCAAGGCGACCCCTGTCACGCTATCCGTGAATTTTCGCAACATCAGGGGGACTTCATTCCAACCTTAACGCTATTCATTACCATCTAGATACGGCAAAGCCGGCCTTGCTCTTTTTAACCGAGACTCAGGTGTCCTCTCCGGCTGATACTTCATATCTCTCCTACCCAGGGTACAAATTGGAACACTCCTTTGTGCCTCAGGCTGGAGTTTGCGTATACGTCAGAGAGGACATCTGTTTTCAACGCCTCGGCAGTCTTGAAGGTACGGACCTAACCATCCTATGGCTGCGCGTAGACAGCTACGACCATCACCATCACCATAGCGGTAATGCCGACACAGACCGACTCATCGACCATGTCCAAATGGCTGCAGACCCCGTGCTACAACAGGTCCCATCCGCAGAGATCGTGATCCTCGGTGATTTTAACGCCCACCACGCTAAATGGCTTGGTTCTCGTTTAACCGAACATGCGGGTAGATCTGTCTATGACTTTGCTTTGGCATATGGTCTAACATAACTGGTTACTTCGCCTACGCGGATCCCAGATGTGGAAGACCATATACCTTCCCTGTTGGACCTTCTGCTGACCTCTCATCCGGACGGATATCAGGTCTCCGTCGATGCCCCTCTGGGCTTGTCGGACCATTGCCTGATCCGGAGTACGGTGCCACTCACGCTCCAATCGTAGTTGCGATCTGCAACTTGCCGCCGTGTTTGGCACTATAGGTCAGCTGATTGGGACGGGATGCGGTCTTTTTTTGCATCCTACCCTTGGGGGCGAGTTTGCTTCTCGCCGGAAGATCCCAGCGTTGTTGCCAATTCTGTTGCTGATGTGGTACTTCAGGGTATGGAACTTTTTATTCCACCCTCTGTGGTGCCCATCGGAGGCAGATCCCAGCCATGGTTTGGTCGCTCTTGTAAAATAGCATCACGCTATAAGCAGGAGTGCTACGGGGCCTGGGCTGACGCATCAACGTCTCGGGATGTAAACACCAGCGCACTTAAAAAGAAGTATAATTCCGCCTCCAGGTCCTTCAAAAGCGTCATTGCCAAGGCAAGGTCTGAGCACATCGGCAGAATTGGCGAGAAGCTAGTTCGCCTTCCTTCGGGAACCCGTGCATTCTGGTCTCTCACCAAGGCTGTCCAAGGGAACTTCTGTCAGCCATCTCTTCCATCTCTGCACAGAGAGGACGACTCACTGGCCCATGCCGCAAAGGAGAATGCTGATCTGTTGAGCTCTCTTTTTGCGACCAACTCGACTCTAGATGACGGGGGGAACACACCGCCGACCATCCCGCGATGTGCGTGCTCCATGCCGCATGTGCGGTTTACACAGCGCTCGGTTCGCAAAGCACTCTTCTCCCTGAACGTCAGCAAGTCGAGTGGGCTCGATGGAATCCCTGCCATTGTGCTGAAGACGTGTGCTCCAGAGTTGGCACCGGTTTTAACGCATCTTTTCGGGTACTCCTACTCCCAAGGCGTAGTCCCGAATTCATGGAAGACAGCTTTGGTCCACCCAATCCCTAAAAAAGGCGACCGCTCAGACCCGTCCAACTACAGGCCTATCGCCATCACCTCCTTGTTTTCCAAAATATATGGGCCGCAGCAACCACTTACCATCAGGTGGACTGTGTGCTCGTTTGTCACCCTTATCCTATAAAAAAATTCATTATAAACTGCCAGCTCATGAGGTACCTTGAGGATCACCAGCTGATTAGTGACCGCCAGTACGGTTTTCGTCGAGGTCGATCAGCTGGTAATCTTCTGTTCTATCTGACTCATAGATGGACGGAGGCAGTAGAGTCCAAGGGAGCATTGGCCGTTAGTTTGGACATAGCGAAGGCCTTCGATCGAGTCTGGCACAAAGCGCTTCCCGAGAAATTGTGCAAATGGATCACCAGTTTCTTTGCTGATCGGAGCATCAAGGTCGTAGTAGACGGTGCATGCTCTGATTTCAAGGCTATCAACGCTGGTGTTCCACAAGGCTGCGTGCTATCACCAACGCTGTTTCTCCTGCATATCAATGATATGTTGCTAACTGGCAGCATTCATTGCTATGCGGACGACAGCACTGGTGATGCCTTATATACCGGCCGTGCCAATATTTCTCGGGAAAACGGCGCCGAGTACCGGGACAAACTTGTGTCTGAAGTCGAGTCTTTGCTTAACAAAGTCTCGGATTGGGGCCGACTAAATCTAGTCCAGTTCAATCCCCAGAAGACATAAGTTTGCGCGTTTACCGCTAAAAAGAACCCCTTTGTCGTATCTCCTCAGTTTCAAGGCACTCCCCTTGCTGCCTCAGCTAGTATCGGAATCCTTGGCGTCGACGAATTTTTTTATAGGATAAGGGTGACAAACGAGCACACAGTCCATCTGATGGTAAGTGGTTGCTGCGGCCCATATATTTTGGAAAACAAGGAGGTGATAGCGATAGGCCAGTAGTTGGACGGGTCTGAGCGGTCGCCTTTTTTAGGGATTGGGTGGACCAAAGCTGTCTTCCATGAATTCGGGACTACGCCTTGGGAGTAGAAATACCCGAAAAGATGCGTTAAAACCGGTGCCAACTCTGTAGCACACGTCTTCAGCACAATGGGAGGGTTATTCTTGGTAATTTTAATGCGCATCCCGGAGAATTATTTTATAATGAATTATCCAATTTGTGTGAGGAGCGGAGGTGGCTCTGTGCAGACGTAAGTTTTTAGGGAACACTTCAAAATGGAGTCTCCATTGGGAACGGTGCAGCGGGTGTTCGATATAGAGGAGAAATCGTGCAGAGAATTTGTAAATCACCTGGATATGATGACCTCCGTATTGAGCATCTGCAGTACGCTGGAGTTCATCAGCCAAGGGTATTGACTATGCTCTTTAATGTGTGTATAGGGCATGAATACTTACCTCAAGAACTTATGAAGACCATAGTGATACCAGTTCTAAAGAACAAGACCGGGAACGCTGCCGACAAGAACAATTACAGACCGATTTCGCTAGCTACTGTGATAGCGAAAGTATTGGATGGTTTGCTTGATCGTCAACTAAGTAAACATTTACATGTACATGAGGCACAGTTTGGCTTTAGACCTGAACTGTTCACTGAAACTGCAATCTTACGACTCAATATGTTACGAGAAAAACGCCTGTCTACGCCTGTTTTTTGGACTTGTCGAAGGCATTTCACCTGGTCTCGTATAATCTATTACGGGATAAGCTTCGGAGGGAAACGAGCACGCCTAGGGAGATAGTCGATATGTTAAGTTATTGGTACCCCCTGAGAGAATGAATGAAGAACGATTGACGAAAAAAGTGTATAAGGCGAGTGTGAATGAAAGTGTTGGAAGGGGTAGACCTAGGCGGACTTTTCAAGACCAAATCATGGACGTCTTGAAAAAAGGCCAGGTCAAGAGCACCCTAACCCGTAGAGCATGTATAAAGAGAATAATGAAAGTGGACGAAGCGAAACAAGTATGTAAGGATCGTAGCAAGTGGAAAGAAGTGGTCTCTGCCTACCCCTACGGGAAAGAAGCGTGATTATATGTATGTATGTATGTATTGGTACCACAACCAATCAAATAATGTAAGGTGAGCATGCTCATACTCGACTGAATATACCTTAATACCGTAATACCTTTATTGAAGTCTGGTAGTACATTGGACCCCGCTAATTATAGACCTATTTCTGTACTACCAATTCTCAGTAAAATTTTTGAAAAAATAATTTTGGATCAATTGTTAATTTTGTTTAATACAAATAAATTGCTTCATAAAAATCAATTTGGTTTTACAAGGGGTTGCTCGACATCTGACGCCGGTGTTGAGCTTATGAAATATATTTTTAATGCCTGGGAGAATTCACAAGATGCCTTAGGTATTTTCTGTGACCTTTCCAAGGCTTTCGATTGTGTTCATCATGATACATTAATCAGGAAACTACAACATTACGGTGTAAAAAATTTGGCGCTTAGACTTATTACTTCATATTTAAGTAACAGAACTCAAAAAGTCATCATCAATGGTAAATGTTCCTCCGAATCGGTACTATCAATGGACGTTCCTCAGGGCTCGATTCTTGGCCCATTTCTGTTCTTAATCTATATTAATGACTTACCTTATCTTGTAGGGGACAATCACGATATAGTATTATTTGCTGACGATACCTCTTTAATTTTCAAACTGAAAAGGCAGTCAATTAAATATAACGATCTAAATAATGCTCTATCGAAACTAGTACATTGGTTTAACGCCAACAATTTGCTCTTAAACGGCAATAAGACAAAATGTATTAAATTTACAATACCTAATGTAAAACATTCGAAAACCAATGTGCTCTTAAATGGGGAGGAGTTGAGTCTTGTGGATACCACTGTTTTTCTTAGTATTACTATTGACGCGAAATTTCAATGGGGCCCCCATATATCTAAATTAGCAAGCAGACTTAGTTCTGCAGCGTATGCTGTAAGAAAGATTAGAAGTCTCACAGATGTTGAGACAGCTAGGTTAGTGTATTTTAGTTACTTTCATAGCGTAATGTTTTATGGAATTTTGCTATGGGGTAATGCGACTGATATTGAAGTTATATTTGTATTGCAAAAGAGAGCCGTACGGGCGATTTATAATCTAAATTGTAAAGTCTCTCAGAGAAAATTTTAAAGAAATAAACATATTAACTTTGGCATCGCAATATATTTATGAAAATGTAATGTATGTACATAAAAACATTAATAGCTTTAATAAGAATAAGGATATTCATACCTTAAACACTAGGAACAAACATAAGCTTGTAATGCCAGTTACTAGACTCCACAGAGTTAGTAATTCATTTATGGGGCAATGTATACGCTTTTACAACAAAATCCCAGAACATGTTCAAAGTTTGTCAATGAACAAGTTTAAAAGTTTTATTAAAGAAAAACTGTACAAATAGGGTTTTTATAATATCAAGGAATACATGAATGAAAATAACCCCTGGGAATAAGGTGATCGTCACCATGCTGGTTCTATGAAAATTCATTTAAAATTGTATAAACAAGATTATTGTTAAGTGAAATTATGTTTAAAAAAAAGTCCCGCTGGGTTTCTTGCTGGTTCTTCCCAGGACAGAGGTATTTTCCGAACCAGTGGTAAATAAAATAATGACTTTCAGTGAGTATTATGTAATAATCCATATTGAATAAAAATCATTCTATTCTATTCTATTCTATAGGTTGGAGTGCGGAGTGAGACAATGAGGGTTAACTTCACCGAGACTCTTTAACCTTTATATAAATGGATTGATCGATGAGCTTAGCAGAACTGGCGTCGGATGCTCAATAGATGGTAACTTCATAAAGAGCATCAGTTACGCAGACGACATGGTGTTGCTGAGCCCTTCGATCAGAGCCCTCGAGGTATTAATAAATTTATATGAGAGATATGCAGAAGCTCATGGCCTCAGGTATAACTCCAAAAAGAGTGAACTACTTGTTTTCAAGGCCGGGAACAAACAACCCAAAGCTATCCCACTGATCAGGCTTGGAGGAGTACCTTTAAATAGAGTCACCAAATTTAAATACCTGGGGCATTGGGTTACTGATGACTTTTTTGATGACATGGATATTGAACAAGGACGTAGAGCATTGGCAGTAAGGTGCAACATGCTGGCTCGCAGGTTTGCAAGGTGTACAAAAGCTGTCAAGATAACCCTTTTTAAGGCGTACTGCCAAACGTTACATTGCCACCTGCAGCCTGTGGGTCAAGTAAATCGCCGATCAGTAAATGCTCTACGTGTTCAGAACAATAATGGCTTTGGGATGCTAATGGGGCTGTCTCGATATTACAGCGCATCAGGTATGTTTGTTGAGGTTAACACGTACAGCTTTGATACAATAGTGCGGAAAAGAGTGGCCTCCCTGATGCGACGTGTGCGAGACAGTGCCAACGGACTCCTATGTACTGTATTAGGAAGGTTTGATTGTCCGGTTGTGCGGCACTGGAACACTATGCATATGGGGTCCAGAGCTATTATGTTTAATATAAAATAAATATTGTTGTTTTTTAATTGTATATTTACTAACCTTAATTTTAAATTTATATTATTTATTACTAACAAAGTATGGAGCTTGTATCTGAAATAAAATTATCGGGTTTTTCAACAAGAACTTTGTTTTTCAATTGGGGCAACACCAAAAACATGACAGTTTTGACATTTAGTTTATTGACCTATTCGTAGTAGTTGCTTTGGCAATTGCTACAATGAATTCAATTTCGTTCGAAAATCGCATTAAAATAATTAAAATCCACTATGAAAATGGTGGTTCTGTTAAAGTTACGTTTCGTAAAATTCGTGATATTTTCGGACAACATAATCGTCCTTCTGAGACAGCTATTAAGAATTTGGTCGCTAAATTTGAATCGACAGGCTCGGTACAAAATGCGCCAACACCAACGAGTGTTCGACCGGGTCGTTCAACCGAAAACATCGCAGCCGTGAGCCACAGTGTTGAAGAAGATCCAAATTTGTCAATTCCTCGACGTTCTCAACAATTGGGGTTATCCAAAACCACCACATGGCGAATTTTGCGTAAGGATTTGGCTTTGAAGCCTTACAAGGTTCAACTGCTGCAGGAATTGAAGCTGACCGACCATTTACATCGCCGTAGATTCGCTCAATTCATTCAGGAACAGCCCGCTGGTTTTTCTGAAAAAAACATTTTTTCAGACGAAGCCCATTTTCACTTGTCAGGGTACGTCAACAAGCAAAATTGCCGCATTTGGGCTTCTGAAAATCCTAAAGCGATTATTGAGAAGCCTTTGCATGCTCAACGTGTCACTGTATGGTGCGCTATGTGGTCTGGAGGCGTGATTGGGCTGTTTTTTTCGAAGATGAGGCTGGAAATGCGGTAACGGTCAATGGATCACGCTATCGCGAGATGTTAACATCTCAATTTTGGCCTATTATTGATGACATCGATATCACAAACATGTGGTTTCAACAGGACGGTGCCACATGTCACACAGCCAACGAAACGATCAATTTATTGCAAACCAAATATCCCGATCGCATAATTTCACGAAATTCAGCTGTTAAATGGCCAGCCAGATCGTTTGATTTAACACCACTGGATTATCTATGTTAAGGACAGAGTCAATACGGAGCCAATCGAATCGATCGCGGCCTTAAAACTCAAAATCCGTGACGTGATTAACTAAATAGACCCGCCATTTTGCCAAAAAGTGATTAAAAACTTTGATGAAAGAATCGACATCTGTCAGCGTGGTCGTGGTGGACATTTGCCAGATATCATTTTGCATTCATAATTGCCAAAATTTTCTCTCCGTAATACAATAAAAATTTGAATCATCTTCATCTAAACTCTTTGTTTTATTTTGTTTTAGAAAACAAAGTTCTTGCTGAAAAACCCTTTATTATTATTGTTATTTTAGGGGTATTTATATAGTTTTCTCATCTGGTTGGGCTGTATAAATATATAATTGTAAATGAAAATGATGAACATACATAAATATCAACAAAATAAAATAAATACATAAAAAATACATAAATAAATAAAAACCCAACCAGATGGAGGCCCTCGGCATGGGAGACCAAACGGCCGAAGGTTAGGGCGAAAGGGAAAGAAACCGGCGGACGATGCAGGCGGTATCGAGGAGCACCGCCTTCTGCATTTGAGCTTGGAGCGGTCCGTCACGGAGTCCCAGTCGCCTCAGATGACCCGAGGGGCTGACTGGGATTAACCCGTTCGCAGAAACGACCACAGGAATAATTTCGGCCGGCAATCCACCCCACATGGCGGTCACCTCGTGAGCCAGGTCCAGATATTTAGTAAGCTTATCTGTTTCGGCTTTCACGAGGTTCTCGTCATAAGGAATGGTAATGTCGACCAAAAATATCGTTGACTGTGCCCGGTCCATCAGCACAATATCAGGCTTATTCGCAAGAATAGTCCTGTCTGTGATGATAGCCCGGTCCCAGTAGAGCCTGGCGCGGTCATTTTCGAGCACGGCTTCCGGCAAGTACTTATAATACTTGCCGGAAGCTTTATTGTTATTACTATTATAAACCTTGGTGGTTTCTTAAATGCTAGACTACAAATATTTGTAATGCTTGTTCGTGTGATAAATAAATGACAAAAAAAAACTTAATTTACGTTCACCGATTTCTCAGAAACGTCTAAAATAATTTATACGAACATTTTTATAAATATAAATTTGTAGGAAAAATTCCATCCCTGGGAATGGTAAAATAGAGGACGACGTTTTGTAACTGTATAGACGATATTCTAGTTGTTCCCTTGTCTTAAGCTGTGTGATGTTGCTTAGTCCACTCAAAGGGGAAAAAATAAAAATAATTAAAAAAAATAATCTACTTTACTAAAAACTAATAACACACTTCTAGAACTTTTTTAAAAATAATTAAAAAAATTAATCTTCTTTACTAAAAACTAATAACAAACTTGAGAGAGGGCAAACGTGCATGCGGCTCACCTGATGGTAAGTGACTACCGCCGCTCATGAACAACCGCAACACCAGGGAAAACACAGGAATTGCAGATGCGTTGCCGGCCTTTTAAACAAGAGTAAGTTTTTTTCTTGAAGGTCCCTAAGTCGTATCGGACCGGAAAAATTGCTGGTGATAATCGATTCCACATGGAAGTTGTGCGAGGAAGAAAACATCTTCTAAATCGCAGAGTGGTGGAACGCCAATCATCCAGATGGTGTGGATGGTATTGAGAGTTCTGCCGCGATATCTGTTTGTGAAATTTGGCGCCTAGAATTAACCCTAAAAATTCCTCAGAGCACTCCCCGTGGTAAATGCGAAGGAATGCAACATCTCTTCGCAGCGGCAATGAATCGAGCCGATCGGAAAGGACTCGGTCGTCGACGATTCGAGCCGCTCTGCGCTGAATGCGGTCAAGTGGAAGGAGCTGGCACTGGGGAGCCCCAGCCCATAGATGGGAACAGTATTCCATATGAGGCCGAACCTGTGTCTTGTAAAGATGCAGGCGTTGTGCCGGCATGAAATACTGTCCCGCTCCGCTGAGCACGCCAAGCTTTTTAGATGCCAATTTGGCCTTCTCTTCCAAGTGACCACGAAACTGCACGTCACTCGATATGTCGACGCCGAGGGTTCCGATATTGGCTGAGGCAACAAGGGGAGTGCCTTGAAACTGAGGAGATACTACAAAGGGGTTCATTTTAGCGGTAAACTAGTTACAGATATACAGACGCAAAACAATCATACTAAGTTCTATATTATAGTAGTAGTAGTATTAGTAGTGTAGTAGTACAGTTTTTTTTTTAATTATTCATAGCAAAGATTAGGTAGGTCTGTGCGGGGAACTTTCTAATGTTTGTCTGTTCATAATAGAAGCTCTTCATATTATGTTACTATGACCTTATAAGTACATGCGTTTCTCACTATCGAAGCTGCTCTCCGTTTAACTAGTGATAATGCACTCGTAATGTTTTTTAAAATTAATTAGATATTCGTACTAGCTGGCCAGGCAGACGGTGTACTGCCCTTAGCGGCGAACCTCTGTACTATAAAAATACTTAAACTTGCAATAAAAAATACTGAGGCTCACTTATCGGGATATAAACTATCCTATCTCTCAAGTTGGACCAAACTGCACACAGTGTGCACAAATTTCATTGAAATCATTTCAGTTGTTTAGGAGTTTATCGCGAACAAACAATGTGACAGGTAATTTTTATATATAAAGATTACGAACTACATTCAGAATAATGTGTTCCATTTTAACAAAAACACACTCACTGAATAGTTTTAGGTATAATTTAATATGGCTTTAAAATACAACGAAACTGCGACTCGGTCAGATAGCTCATTCTATACAAATAACTAAAATTAAAGTGTCTGTTTGTAATGTCAAAATAACAGCTTTCTACTAAATGCATATGAAAGTATACGGAACTATATACATATATAATAAGGACTTATAACAAAAAATCTATTTTTATATTTTTTGTTTGTCTGTCTGTTTGTTCCGATTAATCTCAGATAGCCGATGTTATAAGGAATAACTAGGGCTATTCTGCACAAAAAAAATTAAACCCATGAAATCCAATCATAATAAATTCCACGCGAGCGGAGTCGTGGGGAACAGCTAGTTCATAATAAGAGAAATAACTAAAACACCTACTCATATGAACGTAAAAACTTAACTAATTTGTAATGTATGTAAATAACTTTTTAAAATTAAATATTCTTACCGTATTCTATTAATCTCTATTAATGATATCCAAAAGAACGTTTTCAAAAATGTACTAAAAATTTGAAACAACAATTTAACTATACACAAACACAAATAAATCAAAAGTTGCTGATGAAAACTAAGCAGATTGCGTTGCTGCTGAGTTAGCACTACCTAATGAGTATGTTGAAACTTCCAAACTGGGCAGATAGCAGGCAGAGAAACGAAATTCAATAGTTGACCAAATGCGAGGTTTTTAGTTCAAGCGTTATGTAGGGTTCCGCTGTGTCTACGTGCATATTTTTTTATAGGATCAGGGTGACAAACGAGCACACAGTCCACTTGATGGTAAGTGGTTGCTGTGGTCCATAGACATCTACATCTATCCTCGATTAAGAATCAAAATGCAGACGCGTTGCGACCCCTGAGGAATGTGATGGAATGCCTCGTTTGCAGTAAAAGCGGTCTCGGGTTTTAAACACTAGCCAACGAAACATATCAGCATTGAGCTTCGTAAACTATTAAGTAGTCTGTGATTGAGCTGCTATTTTACGCTGGTATTTTGTGAGCGTGGTCCTTCCCCGTTCGAGCCGACCTATTCGTGCTACAACCATAACATAGCTGCAGCAGGGCTCTATCACGTATACACGGCGGAATATGTTATATAATATCATTTAATCATCTTATATAATAATAATAATAATAATAATAATAATGTCGTAAGGGCTCTCAACCCAATGCTGGTGACCTATTTGGAAGCCAGCCGGGACTTTTGCGATACGGACTTAATTCTTTTTGACACCGCACTGGCAGTTTGCCGTATTATTGGCGCCAAACTTCCCACGGCTGGACGCGCTACTAGACAAAGTAGCGCCATCCCAGCCTGGAGAAGAAGGATTGAGGACCGTATCGCAAAGGCAAGGGCCCTCATCGGCAGGCTGATAAGCTTCAGGTCAGCCAATAATAGGCCGAGAATTGTGCGCACCGTCAGGATGGCGTTTGCTGGGACAAACATCAGTTTGTCCCAGCCGGATATAACGCAAAAACTGACGGAGCGCATAGATGACCTGAAGCAGAGAATCGCTGCTTGGGGGAAGCGGATTCGGCGATATACCGAGAGGTCGACACGGTTCAACCAGAATCGTCTCTTCCAGAGTGATCAGAAGAGGCTCTATGAATCATTGGAGCGACCAATGGTACGTGGAACGGGCCCAGCACCGAATCAGGCCGACATTATTGCATTCTGGCGCGGCCTGTGGTCAGAGCCCGTAAACCACAGCGTGGGCCCTTGGACGGAAGTTGTGGCGAGCCAGTGTGCGAATGTTACGCCCATGGACCCCGTCATCATAACGCCGGATGACGTAGCTGAGGCGGTCCGTAGGGCCCCGAACTGGAAAAGCCCGGGACTCGACGGACTGCATCACTACTGGCTGAAGGGGTTCGTGGTGTGTCACGCTGTGCTCTCCCGACAGTTTCAAGAGGCTCTCGACCAAAAGTCGCTCCCGAGCCTCTCGAGAACTCAAACCAGGTGATATCGCGCGCTCAAAATGGATGTCGGGGCGGTGGTCGTGGAACCAACGAACCACTCCTCATTGACGCGGTCATTGGCAAGGTCTCTCCGCCGCCTGGATAGACTATAAAAAGACATTCGACTCGGTGCCTCATACATGGCTTAAGAGGGTCCTCGAGCTGTATAAGGTCAATTGTACAGTTCGAGACTTCCTCGGGCAGTCTATGGGGCAATGGAGTACGATCCTTTGTCATCTAGGCGAGCGGATGACGGCTGCGGAGAGCCACATAAGGATAAGAAGGGGTATCTTCCAGGGCGATTGTTTGAGTCCAATCTAGTTCTGCCTCTCTCTGAACCCTCTCAGTACCTTACTGGAGGGCTTCGGAAGGGGATTTCAGCTTCGGAAAGGAGGTACAAAAGTGACCCACCTTTTCTTTATGGATGATCTCAAGTTATTCGCCTCCAGTCGCTCTCATCTTATGGAATTGCTAAACATCACTTGTGATTTTAGTAATTCTATTAGAATGGAGCTGGGGACGGATAAGTGTGCGGTCCTCCATGTTGAAAGGGGAAGGGTTGCTAACTCTGAGGGCATAGACTTATCTATGCCCATCAACATAAG
>JAVANC010000019.1:43904843-43967634 GCA_033319125.1 Parnassius glacialis | reverse complement strand
AAGACGTACTCAATTTGTATTTTTGTATTTTTTTCTTTTTTATGGGTATTTTTTTTATTTTAATGCTGGTACTTCTCTTGTGGTCCCATATAAATTTGATCTATGTTTGATCAGTAGTTTTTGAGTTATCTTTAATAATTTATATTGAATTTAGTTATAGAATTTTTTTTTTTAATTTTATCACTTGTCAAGCGATGTGACCGATCCGATACCACTTCAAAATACTTGTTATCAGGTTTTGAGAAATAGGTGAACAAAAGATGAGTTGTATTCTCCTGAATGCTGCCAAGCAGAGTTGGATCTTTCGACAGACCTCTCGATCTAAGGTGAACTTACCTAGTTAGCTAATATGTCCTTAGTGTAAATCACTTAATAGATAAAAATACAAAAACTATAGAAAAAAATTATCACCGATGCTTATAACAAGCGTGATTTAGTCACATTATTCAACACAACTCGTACGCTTATTATGATATGGTGGTTATTGTAACGTACACATACATGCAGTCAATTTCAATAAAGATTAAGTTACCATGTTACACCGTGTATATGTAGGTACTGGTTCTTTTAACATTATGATTGTAAATAATAATAATAAATGTTCTTTTACCGGTGCTTTAAAAAAAAGGCATTCCATCTTAGTCCTCACGGCTGACATCATCTGCATTCTTTTCGCAAACGAGAAATAGATGCAGATGTCTATTTTATTCGCATACGAGAATTAGATGCAGATGTCTATGCGCCACAGAAACCAATTACCATCAGGTGGACTGTGTGCTTGCTTGTCACCCTTAACCTATAAAAAAATAACTAAAGTGAAAAACGAACTTACCACGACTAGCGAGTCTACCTGATGGCAAGTGGCTATATTGCAGTCTATAGACATTGCAGCCATTTTTAAAACCAAAGAATGCTACAGATGCGCTGTTACCTCTGAATACTAAAATGGAATGTCTCACACTCTGTAAATATACTGTAAGATTAGAATACAGCAGTACAGCAGTACATTTTACAACTTTTTCTAACGCCGGGATTTATGAATAAATATATTTTCAATGCGATTATATTTATGAAATTAGTTTTACTGGCTGTGTAATAATTACGTATATCTGTTCATCCATTACAGTCTATAAAATTCCACTGAAGAACATAGGCCTCCCCCATACATTGCCTCATTAAAATTTCACCGTGGTGCCGCCCTGGCCGGCGAGTTGTACCGCAGTTTTTTTTTAATATTTTGAGTTGTTATTAGGACGACGCTGTTGCCCATTTCCTGTTTTAGTTTCCCTCTATGGCCTCTTACGACAGTCATGGTATGATATGGGGCAGTGGATATACTTTCACGGTCACTACTCGATTAAGAAGCTAGTGGTGATATAAGAAAATGTTGCATGTTTGTTATTCGCGTATGTCAAAAACATCATCATCATCATCATTACAGCCTTTCATAAGTCCACTGCTGAACATAGGCCTCCCCCAAGGAATGCCACAAAGCACGGTTCTGAGCCACCTGCATCCATCGACTTCCTGCATGTCTTACCAGGTCATCACTCCATCTAGTGGGGGGACGCCCTACACTTCGTACGCTGGTACGAGGCTGCCACTCGAGAACCTTTCTTCCCCATCGGTTGTCGGTTCTTCGAGCTATATGGCCGACCCACTACCACTTCAGCTTACTAACCCGTTGGGCTATGTCGGTCACTCTGGTCTACTGCGGATATCCTCATTTCTGAGTTTATCACGCAGAGAAACTCCGAGCATAGCCCTCTCCATAGCTCGCTGACCGACTTTGAGCTCCCTCATACGGCCAGCAGTGAAGGACCACGTCTCATATCCGTTAGTCATCACTGGCAACACGCACTGGTTTTACAATTTCGTTTTAAGATTTCGAGGAATGTCTGACGAGCTGATGTGTCGTAGTTTCCCGAACGCTGCCCAGCCGAGTTGAATCCGTCGATTGACCTCTCGGTCGAAGTTGGACTTACCTAGTCGGACTATTTGTCTCAGGTAAACATACTCGTCAACAACTTCGAGCTTAGTGTTCCCAACAACTACCGGCATAGGTGTGACATGGACATTGAACATGATCTTTGTTTTGTCCATGTTCATCTTAAGACCTATCCGTTGGGAAACACTATTGAGGTCATTGAGCATAGTGCTTAGGTCCTCCAGCGATTCTACCATAAGCACTATATCGTCGGCAAATCGGAAGTGAGTGATGTATTCGCCATTGATGTTAATACCGTATCCTTGCCAATCCAGAAGCTTTAAAACGTGTTCCAATGCAGCGGTGAAGAGTTTCGGGGATATGACGTCACCCTGTCTTACACCTCTCTGCAATTGAATAGGTTTCGTACTCTGGTTCTGTACTCGGATAGCCATCGTAGCTCTACTGTACAAGCACTTCAACACTTCGATATACCGACAGTCAACTTGGCACCGCTGAAGGGACTGCAGCACCGCCCAAATTTCGACGGAATCAAAGGCTTTCTCATAGTCCACATACGCCAGAAATAGTGGCAAATTGTACACCTCGGACTTCTGTATAATTTGCCGAAGGGTATGTATGTGGTCCATGGTGCTAAAGCCTTTTCGGAAACCGGCTTGTTCGGGAGGCTGGATGTCGTCAAGTTTGCACGCGAGACGATTCGTAATGACTCTCGAAAACAGCGCGTAGACGCGTCTCAGAAGGGAAATCGGTCTGTAGTTCTTTAAGAGAGCGTTGTCGCCTTTCTTGAAGAACAAGACCACCGCACTTCTGCTCCACGCCTCCGGTGTAATGCCACCATGAAGGACGGAATTAAAGAGCTTCTGAAGGACTTCAAGTACCGGTTTTCCACCCGCTTTCAGAAGCTCCGCTGTAATTCCATCCTCGCCTGGGGCCTTGCCGTTTTTAAGGTGCTGGAGAGCCATTCTAATCTCGCTCAGACTGAAGTCTGGGATATCATCGGAATAATGTCGGATAAGACTCGCTCTTGAATCGTTACTCACACTTGCGTCATTGGCTTTTACTGTTATGAAATTCTCTCAGTCCGGAGTGAGGAAGTTGAAGGTGTTTAACCCATGCGCCTCGGAAAGCACTTTAAGTCTTTGGTCCTACGCCTTATATCGCCCCAACTGTCTCGTTAACATTTATGAGAGTAAGGGAATAGGGATTTCACTCATGCTTGAGTATACATTGTACAGCACTGTACTGTGCAGATGGCTAGCCTCTTTTGGGATTGGCCGTCGTAACCGAAATTCGGTCTGGAGGACATTATATGCTTAAAATATTTCTGTTTCACATGTAGCAAAGTCCGGCAATACGAATTGAAGCAGCTCATCAGATTTACCGCTCTTTAACTCGCTGAGAATAACGAGAAAAGTCCTGTGGCCAGCTGTGGACATCTGTGGAACACATACTCTGAAACTTTACTTCTACTCTATAGAGTAGACGTTATATACGGGTAACAAACAAACATGATTGTAAGCTGTTATTTAAAAAAAAAGTACCGCTGGGTTTCTTGCTGGTTCTTCCCAGGACAGAGGTTTTTTTCGAACCAGTGGTAATTATACAAAAGAGTGACTTTCAATAAGTATTATTTATAATCTATATTGAATAAAAAAGTTTCTGTTTCTGTTTCTGTTTCTGTTTCTATGTAATGTACCTTGAAGCGTCTACTTTATCTGAAAATGAAGAATGTAGGTAGCTTTTAATACACTTAACCGATATATTCATAAAAATGGTAGATGTACTTAGTGGCGGGTCTTGGAAGAGTGTCGAGCCCAGGTACTACTGTTTGATAATGATAATACAGATGACGGGGCAAGACTGCGTTATTTATGGAGCGATGTCGCTCCCAGGCATTTTATATAATCAATTTTTCATTAATTGACAGAAACAATATTTCTTTGATGTAAAAGAGAATGTTTTAGAGCAACCAATTCAAGTGAAAAAAGGTAATAAAAACACTTCATTTCAACGGTTCTGTTATTTCATACTGATGCAGAGAATATGAAATGAGAGTATAAAACGAAAATAAAAGTCGACGAGTCGAGACGAATACTGTAAAGTGTCACAGCCTCGTTGGTGTACTGGTAGTAAGCACGGCTGCTGAGCGTGCGGTCTCGGGTTTAACCAATTACTGTCGCGTGAGTCATATATGAACATTTCCATTGTTAAACTGTGTCTTTTTATCGGACAGGGAAAACATGCATTTATTAAGCATGCAGGTTTCCTTTACCACTGAACACGATGTAAATCAGCACTTAAATTAATGCTTAAATCGAACTCGGTTTGCCCCCGTAATGTGAAATTTTCAGCGAGTGATTAGTCTCTGAGTTAATTTGGCTCACTATAAGTGTATTGACTTGACTGATTTGACCTTGAATGTGTCATTAGTTTAGTGATTGCAAGCACGACTGCTAATCATGAGCTCCCGGTTTTCAATTTTGAGTCGGGCCAAAGTCAGTTATTGGGCTATTCTGTTAAGAAATTTCCAGTAGTACCCCGGAGTCGGCAAGTTGGCGGTGTTACACCCCGTTAGTGTTTCACCACCTTACCATGGAAAGCAGGTAAAGCCATTATCTCACTTCGGTTGTAACGGTTTGTCGTCCCATCGGATAATGAGAGTAAGCTCCTGAATAAGATCAATCCTCTATAGGAAGGATAATATTCCCATTCGGTAGGTAGTTTGTTGAGCACAATATCAAATGGCTCGCATATTTCACGATGTTTCCTGGGTATGTCTAGCTTGCATTTCTTATAGGCCGCTCTAACAACAGCCACACAATGAAATAGAGTGATTTTTTTATAGTATAGGGTGACAAACGAGCACACAGTCCACCTGATGGTAACTGGCTGCTGTGGCCCATAGACATCTACATTTATCATCGATTGCGAATCAAAATGCAGATGCGTTGCCATCCGTGAGGACTAAGATAGAATGCATCGTTTCCAGTAAAAAGGGTCTCCGATTCTCTACACTCGCCATACGAAACACAGCAGTGTTAGCAGCTTAACACTGCTGTGTTTCGTATGGCGAGTGTAGAGAATTTGACGTTGGTATTCTGTGAGAGCTTGGTCCTTCCCCGGTCGAGCCGACCCATTCGTGCTACAACTATACTACTAATATAGCTGCAACATGGCTCTACCTCGTAAAAACTTGATTCCCTGATGATGTCATCACACGGCTTCGGTGACGTCAGTGTGTATATTTTCAAATAAATAAACAATGCAACATAAATTAGTCTTGTCACTCTTCCCTCATTCATTCTTCCTACATGAATATACCACCGAAGCATTCCTTTGTTAATCCTGGTCACAATAATATCTTGCATAGCTCACTATTCTCTTGAAGATAAAAGTTAAAGTTACAGTCTTTTTGTTAAAGTCATATGTCCCACTGCTGGGCACAGGCTTCCTCTCCATTTCTGATCCCCCTGCCACACACTCGTCGAGTAGCATGCTAATTAGCGAAGAAAGAAGGTAGAGATGTAGTGTGGCAACAATACTCGTCATGCTAGTCGTCATGTCTATCGCTCCCTGTTTTGTCAGTTTTTTGGGTGCGAGTCAAAGGACTGGCAATATGAGCGCTAGTGGGCCGCCACATAATCGCTCGAACGCATTTCGAATCGAGCACTGCTTACGGAAGCGTCTTTCTATTGCGATGAATAGATGTCATGCACCATCTCCGTTGGCGAGGACAACGACGTATATTTCTTTTTTATGACATTGATATAATTGGCTGTACTAAATATGCATATAGAGCGCACGCTGCCACAGTTTGAACTATCATTGTGTTGTAAACGCAAACAATCTGGTGCGGAGCGTAGTGATTAATTGCGCAAGTAGAGCAGTGTTTGGGCAGAAGGCAACATCGCGGCAGCGCGAGAAGCAGAGCGACGAGCAGCGCGAGAAGCATAGTGTGGCGAAGCCATGAGACGGTTTTAGGGTAAGGAAATGTGTTATTGAAATGTGTTATTAAATTTCCCAGCTTTCCGGGAACCACTTAAGTAGCAATCTCATTTGTTGATCCAGCTGATCCTCGAGCGTTTTATTTATAACGTTTCACAATTTTAAGAACAACTGTTATAAATAAATATTAATAAAAAAATACTATTACCTTATTAATGCTAAAGCCGTTATCAGGAAGATGCTGCTGCCCTTTCTATTTAATTTCCCTCTGTCTCCTTTTACAAAATCAACGGCATAGTAGGTAGTTATTGTTATTAAAGTAATTGATTTTCATACTCGGCCACTACGAGTACAAGACATTCTCTATTGCCTATAAAATATTAATTGCATAGGGTTTTTATCAATAAGGGCGGGTAGATGTTGAAATGAAATAAAACAAGCTGTGTGTGAGGTATTAACAAAATTCAATTTTTGTTTGAAAGGCCCACATGTGCCAAGTGTGGCATATGACATTGTTCAAATCGATGGCTCCTACGTATACTATGGTAACCCACAAATTGGCGATTTTTATGTTTTAAGTGATTTGAAATTAAATATTTGTATTCTATCTACCCTTTTAATAAAAAAATAAATATCTTTAAAAAACAAAGACTTTGTTCGCGTATACAACCGTATGTAATTTCTATTCAGTATATACACATAGTATATTACAGTATACTATGCCTGCTTCTGCAGGCATAGTATACTGTCGTATTGTCCTCAACGATCATTTACGGGGTAAGGGCGCGCAGGGGCAGAGTAGCGGTTCTTATGGTAACGATTATATACGGTTTGGTACGCGGAGAGTGTGCGTACGTCAGCGATTGCCGCGTAAATTATTATTTATTTAATTACATATTTCAAGTAAGTTTCTATAATATTGAGTAAACTATCTTCAAATAATTACTTCTAATTACATTCAAGAGCTCACAAGCTTTGCGCTATTGCATGTTAATCAGCAAGATCAGAAATATTGAATCCAATTTTCTGAAATCTGAAATTGTAGGAAAACTTCACCTTAATGGTAATTTGGAAGAAACAGATAAAACACTAGGTAAGTAGTTTCGATACGTAAGTATTATTTTTCATGAAGTTGTAAAATTCGCCTCATTTTTGTTTTTAGTTGGTCAAAACTATAGTAAGTAACACAAAGATTTATTTACGCTGCTTTTTTGTAGAGAAAAAATATTGTATGTTATACAAACTATATTTTACGCCGCTTATTAAAGTAATAATTTTATCGTATGTAATACTTTCGATTTTTTACGTGGTTTGAATATATGTGTACGTTAGTCTATATGTAAGTTAAGATTAATTACGTCAATAAAATATGTATTCATTTCTATCGTAATATTTTATTACAACTGTTTATGTAGGTATTGCTAAATAAAATTATATCTTATGTTCTTTTTTTGTTATTTTAAAGTTTTCTGTAATCAAGAAGATCATCAGAGATATTTGGTACACTCAAGAAAACAGATACTAAGTCTCGCCAAAAATATACATTGAAGTATAAATTACCTTTTAAGGCACTGAAAACTCAGTTGAAAATCAACTTATTGTAGCAATTTTATCGACGTTGGCGGTAAATGAACAAATAGTTTACACTGAGTTAGATACAAGAAACTGATTCTGACGATGTCATCAGGCATCGTGGTGATCATTACGGGCGCAATAATCACGCTCGTTAATTAAAAGAAGAAGTCAAGTAAAGTGTATGTGACCACATTAAATGGTTAGATCCAGTAGAATCTCATTACGTTAGTAAGGACATCGTCACACTCACTTAAAGAGTGACCCAAACTTATATAAGCTCTTTATTATGTATATTGAATGGTTTGATCTTAATACTTATAAAATTGACCGTGTAGTGAAGTAAGAATATCCATTACCCAATATCATCCCGTGGATGTCGTAAAAGGCGACAGAGGGAAACAAACCAGTAGACGGGCAGCAGCGTGTTAACTATGGCACATATTCCCTTTTTGAGACAGTTAATGGGGAAGCCTACGTTAAGTAGTGGATTTTTAATAGACCTAACGTTAACAGTAACTAATAGAGGTAAAGCAGACACACTGCGTCAGTATAAACATTAGTTAATGATCATTTTAAGATAAGCTTTTTCAAGCCAAAGAAATACCAGTGCGACATGTGTTACATACACGAGCAATAAGCGAAACATATATCAAACTTGAAAGTTACGTTTCTCATATTTTGAATAAAACCATAGCTTGAGGTACTAAACTCTACCTATAGCATATTTTATTACAAAAGAAAATTGAGTTCTATAAATTTTACCGCATTAAATCTTGCCAAAAATAGCCACTTACTTTAAGAAGCTCAAGGCAAAAGAGTTCCAAAGGAGGTGTCCAAAGGAGTAGAAACCGAGTTTAGATTTTGGTATGACAATTGTGCAGGGTGAAACTGGAACCGGAAAATATTCGCTACGTATGTGATATTAGCGCAAAAATACAATGTCACTTTAAACATATATTTTTAGAAAATGGCCATAATGGTAAAGGTGATAGCGTTCATGTCTTATCGATAGATGTGCCGAACCCCCTTTTGAATGGATCACATTAGTGCAGTAGGCTAAACAGGACGGAAAACCTTACAATGGTGTTGAGATGGATTGTGTTTTTGTCAAACAGCATCCACAATATTTCACCATTAACTCAAGTTTAATCAGTAGAAGTGCCATGCCAAGAAATAAATATAAGCTCCATCTGCCTTTATGCAAGCTTGATATATATAAAAAAAATGTATTTATAAATGCTATTAGAGTTTACAATAAACTACCTAACACTTTTAAAGAACTCCCTATCGTAATTTTTAAAAGGAAACTCACAGAATGGCTGGCAACAAAATGTTTTTATAGGTTAGACGAATATATGAAATATAAAGAAATGTAAAATAATGGTGAAATATAGAAAAACTTATTGATTTTATTTTATTATATTTTCTGAATTTTTTTAGATACTATACATTTATATATAATCAACTACCTAATTAATTCCATTTTTGACATATATTTATTGTAATTTAAATACTTGACGCTAAAATATTTTTAGTAACTACATAATTATTTTCTTAAATAATTTACCTCGTTAAATTCTAATAATAATATTTTTGTATATTGTAGATATTGCACGCCATTATCTTGGTAGAATGTAAGGTCTCATTAATAAATAACAACATCATAATATTATGTACTACATTCTGGCAATAAATAAATTTGAATTTGAATTTGAATTTGAAAACGCCATGTTTTTATTATTTTAAGTCAACTTTAGCCTCAAGAAATTAGACGAACAATTTATACGGTGATAGACGAACATAAAAAAAAATAAAGATTCTTTCTACTGACCCAAACAAACTTCATTATAAATGTAATTTTGATGAATCTTTAATGTACATGGGACAACTTAATAACACTAATGTCCCCTTACATTATAGCCATGCACTGCCCAATTTAAAAGCCTAAAGAAATTATTAGATAATCCTTTGTAACAATGGTATCATTTCAGCGATTCATTACGATTTCTATGTAATAATTTTTGTAAAATCCCATGAATTTTGTCGCAATGATCCTGAATCTGATTCCGAATAACTTATTACAATAGTTATTATAATTTCTGTTATTTTATTATTTGTACTTCTTGGTTATTCAGAATTAAAAGGTATTTTTAATTTCATAGACAACAGTTGATTTTAAGTACATTACTGCTTAATGTTACAAAATTGAAAATTGTATAACAATGATACAGCCTATTAAAAATTATTGATCTTTTGAACAAAGTACTAAGTGAGATATTTTTATTATAATTTTATTTCAATTTGATTGATGTTAATAATTATCTTAGAAATAAGAAATTAATCATTTTATGTATAGTTTCCTTTTAATTTATTTATGCTTAATAGTTGTTTGTCTTCTATTGGTTAACTATATCAAGAAGAAAACTATTTTAATTGCAGTTATTATTTTATAACTATCAAATTGTAAATGAAGTTATTAAAATATAATAAAATATCAGCTATTTTAAATTGCAGCCTAAAATAAAAAAAAAAAATACCGTTTGTATCGCGTTTGATGTAAACTTTGTAATAAAATTAGTTTCAATTTATGTGTAGTGTTCGCGTAAATATAAGAAATCATTAAATAAAACCTTTGATTTTAACTTCCCAGTAATAAATTAAATAAATTTTGGATTGAAATAGTATTCAGTATTCTCCCATAAATATTTTTTTTATAAAGAAACAATAATCAAACTCATTATGATGGACAAGGTAAAACATGGTATATGTAATATACGTGCAAAACTAATTAATTTGTGCCCAAGTATAATGGCGTTAATAACACATACGATATTTTTGATCAACTAAACTACGATGTAAGCAATTGTATGTTTCACTTACGATTTTTAGCACTTTATATATCCGCCGTAAAATATGGTAACAACAATATCTCTGAAACTTTTATTAATTCACAATACAATTTTTAATCATAAGAATGCTTTCAAAATTGTATACATATGGTGAAAAAATTAAATAAGTGGCTTTTAATATAGCAGAGTTACCAACTAAAATATCTTTAAACGGCTCTCCTGTAAAGTTCGGTTTTTGAACATACTATAGTATACTTAGGAGCCATCGAAATGCACGCCTGGGCTTCTTACAGTGGCACGGATCCGAGTGGTCCAATTTTGAATGACTCTTCTGTATAGATCCGGCTGAATTTGAGCGATGGCCTGTGTTATATTTACCTTTAGGGCATCGGTCTATTGTGGTTTGTGTGCATAGACCTACAATTTAAAAAAAAACCCAAAAGAAAAAGTGTAGTGGGGTCAAATTGCATGAACTTGGTGGCCAATTCACATCACTCCTGCGAGAGATAAGCTTACCCTCATATCGCTCGTGGAGAATGTCAACCGTGGCGTTCGCTGTGTGGCACGAAGTGCCGTCCTATTGGAAGTACATATCGTCTAGGTCCATATGATTCAATTTGGGCTATAAAAATTGGTTATCATCGTTCTATAGCGCTCGCTGGTGAAGGTGACAATCTGACCAGCGTCATTTTAGAAAAAGTACGGACCAATTAATCCACTGCCCTTAAATCCACACCAAACGGTAACTTTTTGATGATGTTTTATCACCAGTCGAACCTCGCATGGGTTGGTGTCATATACAGCAATTCTGCTTGTTAATACAGCCATTCATCCAAAAATACGCCTCGTCACTAAATATGATTTTTCAGCCAAAATTTGCATCTTCTTCCAAATAATTTGAAGTCCAGTTAGCGAACAAACGGCAGAGTTCTTGTGCACGGCGAGGAATCGACTGCCTCGGGTTCTGCTGTACACTTTCACGATCCGCGACGATGTTCTCGGCTGATCTTGCGTTTTTTACCGACCGAACCGGTCGTTTCAAATTTGGCTACCAAACGTTTAAGAGTCGATTGTGAAGGGCCAGCACGTCTACCGTAAAATAGGCGCAATGCACTCAACATTTGCACTAACAAACACTCAATTTAGTAATAAAGTTTTATCATCTGAACGTGCTGTTAAATCGTATAACTTGCCATGGTTATTTTGCATAAGTAACTGAATAATAAACAAAAGATTTGATAGATGTCACCAAAACAAAATGGCCGCCATGTGCCGCCAAAATATACCCGGGCCAATTAAAAAACCCTTTACTACAAAATTAAAATAAAATCGCTAAAATAGTAAAAGCAAATGTGTTCTCAGCATATAGATATTGTTAAAATATACTCATTATTTGAAGTAAAATACCACTGTTAAATATCAAATTCACTTGAAATTTACGTTATTATCAATAAACTAAGGGCCAATTATGTCTTCAGTCCAACATGCCCACTCACTCCTTCAGAATGCAACGACCTTTCAAGAATGTCTTGAGTCTTGTCTCAATTTTTATTACTAACAAATCCATTGAGACAAAACTGAGCTATATTAAAAATATCAAGCATTATTAAATATTTAAATAAAATTAGTTTTACGGATTTTATCGCGTATATTAACTTATTTTATATTCCCGACGTTTCGAGTACTTTACAGGGTCAAAAGAGTGAGACATTCACTTTGTGAGAGTGAGACACCAATAAGCCCGCAAAGCGTGGCGATTAAAGCAAATCCTTCCCGCAATGGGAAAGACCCAAGTCTAGCAAAGTATTTTTACATGCTTGTGTCGAAAAATAGAGGATATAAACGTACGTGGTAGAGTATGCTGCAGCTGTATTATGGCTGCAGCACGAATGAGTCGGCTCGACCGGGGTGGGGCCACGATCTCACAGAATATCAGCGTAAAATAGAAGCTTGATGCTGCTGTGTTTCGTACGCTGAGTCTAGAGAACCGGACACCCTTTTTACTGGAAGCGAGGCATTCCATCTTAGAGTTCAGGGGTGCAACGCATCAGCATTTTGATTCTTAATCAAGTATAAATGTGGATGCCCATGGGCCACAGCATTCACTTACCATAAGATGAACCACGTGCGCGTTTGTCACCGTTCTATAAAATAAACGTGCGAATGTGTCGAGGTAAACATATACATACATATTTTCTTACGTACCTACAAAATAAGGACTACATCTTGGCTTAATTTGGTCTTGTTTCTATCTGCTAGCACTCGGGTTTAATTTATTTAAAACTCACAGTCAAATTTTAGTCATACGTTATTTTGACGTAATTCAGTTTAATTAATAATGAACCTTCCAGAAATCATGGGTCGCGTTAATTATGTTTTCCCAAAAATAATCATCACTTCAGAATACGCTCTCAATCAATCAATTATCGGACATAAGTGAAGTGTATCCTTTATGACAAGTGACACAACAACCGGGAGTAAAGAGATATATATATATATACATCATTTGTCATTTGGAAAAGATCATGTATGAAAGGGCGACATTTTATACGTGAATCAGTGTATATTATTAAAACTACAAATTAGTGATCGTGATCTAAGGCGACGTCAAGTTCTGCAGTTTTCCGCCTTGCAATAAAGATGAAAGCATCGTATTATATTAAGAAAGAGAAAGATAAGGCAAACACCATTAACGCTGTGACGAATTAAAAAAAGGGGTGTGCTCATGCGGATCTAAATTATAAATAAACTTAGAGTCTTTCAAAGTCCACTGCTGAACATAGGCCTCTCCCATAGATTGCCTCTATGGGGGTTGGCAACCGTATTTTTTATTTTTAGTCGTCATTAGAAAGACGCTACTGCCTATCTTCTGATTTGTTTCTCTCTGTCGCCTCTTACGACACCCACGGGACGATATGCGCTAGTAGATATTCTTGCACCGCCACTACACGGTAGTGTGCACATTCAGAGGTTAATAGAGGATTAATGTTGGTGTCTATGAACAACAGATTTCACCACACGTAGTTACATTTACAACTAGAGTACCTTATTAATAGCATTCACTTACCATTCGATAGGCTGCGTGCTCATATGTCACTCTTACTTCATTAAAAAAACCGGCCAAGTGCGAGTCGGACTCGCGCATCGAGGGTTCCGAACAAATCCGTAGGTATATGAGTTTAAAATTATTAAAAATATTTTTATTATATGGTGTAACTAAAAATTTATGCTTTTCGCAATTTTTCCTTTATCTGTGCTATAATACGTTGCTTCTTGCCAAATTTTAAGATTCTCAGTTCACGGGAAGTACCCTGTAGGTTTTGACTTTTGATTCCCTTGCGAATATCGAAAATTTGCGGCATAAACGACTGTATCTTTTGATTGCGTTGGCTTAGAAGTTTGATTTTTTCACAGCCCCAAGGAACAGTAGACTTGAGTATTTGATATAAATTTCAGCTTGATACCTCTACGCGTTCCTGAGAAAAAGGGTCTTGACAGACAGACAGACAGACAGACAGACAGACAGACGGACAACAAAGTGATCCTATAAGGGTTCCGTTTTTTCCTTTTGAGGTACGGAACCCTAAAAACTACTACGTTCTATTATTTTTTTAATCTTCTACTCGGTAAACTCAAAACACACTGCGGTTAGTGTGGTGCATTGAGCCACCGTCAAGCACATGCAGTTGGCTGGCTGCCAGACGAGTATAGACTTCCGTGGCATTGCGGTTTAGCATCAGTTCGTTGGAAAATGCTTCCTCTTATTTCTACTGACTTGTACTTATATAAAATTAATATTAAATTATAGTTGAGTTCACACTTCAACAAAAAAATATTTTAATTAAGCTATATGTAATTGTTGATTATTGTTTAATTAAATTATTTATCATTAATCTCTGTAGCTGTCTCTTTCCATTGTAATTTTGTGAAAAGAAAAATCGAGCAAACGTCGATTTTTATGAAAAAATCCGTTAAATTATAAGAATGAATAGAGTTTAACGCATTTTTTATAAAATAAAAGAAAGAACAATGTTCGGAAAATGAGTATCTTATTAAGTTTTTTAGAGGACAATAATAAGTTGTGGATTATGTACTGGTTAATTTTCTTAATTAACTTCTTCATCAGCCCTTAGATGTTCACAGCTGGACTTGTGTCTCTTTGTTTCAGGGATTTGCTTTAACCGCCTCGCTTGGCAGAAGGATTAACGATCGCAGTACCAGATATCTCGTAACTTTGACGTGACAAACGAGCACACAGTCCACCTGATGGTAAATTGGTGCTGTGGCCCATAGACATCTACATATATCCTCGTTTGCGAATCAAAATGCAGATACATTGTCACTCGTGAGGAGTAAGACGGAATGCCTCTTTTCCAGTAAAAAAGGGTCCCCAGTTCTCTACACTCACCATAAGAAATACAGCAGCATTAAACTGCTATTTTACGCTGGTATTATGTGAGAGCGTGGTCCGTCCCCGGTCGAGCCGACCCATTCATGCTACAACTATACTACTAATATAGCTTCAGCATGGCTCTACAACGTGCAAATTTTTCAGGAAATGATCCATCTCCTGTTTTAATTCCTCTCTGTCGCCTCTCACGATACCCACGGTAAGATATGTAGAAGTGGATATTCTTACACCGTCATTACACGGCAAGCTGGTCGTTGCCGAGGATATTAGATATTTTATACATTAGCATAAACACTTATAGTGCTATATAACGAAATACATTAGATATTTCTGGCAATTGGCCTAGCCGTCTTTTAAAATTCCGTGTGTATTGTACACGGAATATTATACGTAGTAGAGCCATGCTGCAGGTACACTAGTAGTATAGTTGTAGCACAAATGGGTCGGCTCAACCGTAGAAGAAACATACTCTCACAGAATCATCATCATCATTACAGCCCTTCACAAGTCCACTGCTGAACATAGGCCTCCCCCAAGGAATGCCACAAAGCACGGTCCCGAACCACCTGCATCCATCGACTTCCTGCATGTCTTACCAGGTCGTCACTCCATCTTGTGGGGGGGCGCCCTACACTTCGCCTACCGGTACGAGGCTGCCACTCGAGAACCTTTCTTCCCCATCGGTACTCTCACAGAATACCAGCGTAAAATGACAGCTTGACACTGCCGTGTTTCGTATGGTGAGTGTAGAGAACCGGAGATCCATTTTACTAGAAAAGAGGCATTCCACCATAGTACTTACGGGTGACGACGCGTCTGCATTTTGATTTTTTAATGAGGTTAAATGTACATGTCTATGGGTTACAGCAACCACTTACCATCAGGTGGACTGTGTGCTCGTTTGTCATCCTATCCTATAAAAAGACTAGATGAAGTGATGGATTCTTTTCCACAGCTATGTTACACCATCACCACTGTGCAATATATACCACATTAGATAGTATTCATCGTTATCATATTGTACGAGAGCATGAAGTCGCGGCAGCTCAGGGGCTAAGCGCTCGCTGTAAATTTCACAGTATGTGAACAACCCGGGTTCGATCCCCGCCGGCACCAATGAAATTGTAATTGCAATTCTAAGTGCTGATTTACCATGTGCTCAGTGGTGAAGGAAAACAGCGTTAAGGAAACCTACGAGTCTGAAAATATTTCCAAGACATGTGAAGTTCGCCAACATACATTGGGGCAGCGCGATCGACATTTCCTTGCCCTAAAACCCTTTCAGAATTGAGATGAGGCCTGTGCTCCGCAGTGGGACGTATATAAGCTGTTACTTTATCATTATCATCCTAATTACAGCTCATCACTAGTCCAATAGCCGAACTATTCAAAACTTACATTGTTCCTCATATAGGTACTAAGAATATGCTATGTAGCGTGGGAGACAACTATTGAAAATACCAAAAAAATCTCTTTTCAAGTCAATATATCTATAACATTTATAAATAAAATTGAAGAGTATGTCTGTAATATTGAAATAATTAGCTTCTATAGAGCTCAGGTGGTTGTTTGTATGTTATTAAGACAAACAAACATTTTTAAAGTTTATGTCTGTCTGTCTGTCCGATCTTCGGTATAGCTTAATCGATTGTGTTAATACTACGAACAGATAGGTAACAATGCTAGGAGTAATCTGAGCTATATTTTATTAGAAAAACTAGATTTATTTTTGTTAAACCGAATTATTTAAAAAGTAAAAATGTTCATTGCGTATCTGAAATCTACGCCACATTAATAAAACTTATCCAGGCGAAGCCGGGTCGAGTCGCTAGTATTTATAAAATATGATAGATGAACATAGTTGATGTGGAAATATAGAGGACTTTATGATGAATATGCTATGTGCCGGTCACCGGAGCCACTTTTAATAATATACAGTGTGCTTTATCTATAAGCGAAGCGTAGTTGACATTTGAAATAAAAGCATTCTGTATGTAAATACATTTGTACGAGTACGTACCAATTGCCATGTTAAAAAATAATTTATTTTTCATATTACGGCGTTTCCACCAGAGTAACAACGTGGAAGGGTCCAATCGGCAAACGTCTTAAAGGCAGACCCCACACGAGATGGGCAGTCGATTTGATAAAAACAGCTGGTATCTGCTGGCCGCAAATAGCTCAAGATAGAGATACATGGAATTCTTTAGAGGAGGCCTTCACCTTCACTTGAGGAGGAGTTCATGCAAAGAAACTTATATATTACTATCCAGATTTAAACATTTTGTTGTTTTTGCTTTTTTCGTTAAACAATAAACTATGTATGTATCTCATTTTTAGCATGAAATAAAAGGCTTATTATTATTATTTTAGAGGTATCTATATAGTTTTCTCATCTGGTTGGGCTGTATAAATATATAATTGTAAATGAAAATGATAAACATACATATATATATATATATATATATATATATATATATATATATCTAGTATTATTTTATTTTATTATATAAATGAGACTAGACATTTTTATACTAATTAAGAGCAAATTTAGTCTCGGTGTAATTTAGTGCGGCGACTCTCTTCTTTTCTTCTTTTACTTAAAATATTGGTGTTAATATTAAAGGACGTATGTTTTTTCAGAACTACGTGCAATAAGTATAGTTTACAAAATGTCAATAATTCTGCATATAAGTACAATGAATTTGTTGAATACTTGCGTGTTTTGAAATACATGATTTTTAACAATCCTCTTTGAGTTCGTTCTAATTGTATAAAATGAGTTTTTACAGCACCACCCCATATCGTTATACAATAAATAGATATATGCAATAAAAATAGATTGTGCCACCGCGATGTAGATCTGATCAAGTAACTTTTTATTTGCAACGTGTTATAGTATTTTAAAAACCCACATTAATTTACGTAATCTGCCAGAAACCAATTCGACATGAGACATGCGTGAAAGTCTCTGGTCCAGAAAGACACCAAGATACTTCGTAGAAGTTAGTCTAATTATAGTGGGGCAGTTGCAACTAACTGACTAGCGGCTGACAGCAATGAATCTTAATATCGCTGGGTAAGTCAGGCAGACTGATTTTTATGGAAAACAAAATATAACTTGTTTTGCTTGTATTTATTATTATTACACGTGAAATTACCCTGATAAAATAAAATATCGTAGAAAGCTGTGAGTGTTTCTGAGGCAGAATTAAGCTATTTATAAGGTACATATTGAGCAAGTGAGCTTACGCTACGATACATATAATATAATCTCCGTGTTACAACTTGTCCGGCAGGAAATAGCCCCCTTCTCCCACCTGCCAAATATGTATGCATCAACGATATACGAGAAATTTTGGTACAGAAAGTTTATTTAAAGGCAAAGTAAAAACCAGCAAATTGTGATTAGAAATAAGAAAGAAGTTAAATAAGTTAAAGCTCGCAATTCAATTTCAATTAATGGAATAAACCTAGCGTTAAACAAGGTAAAACTTTGTCTATTAACGAAGAGGCAAGCAAATCAACAGATTTTAAATTGATTACAGTATTCATTCATTGAATAGGTTGAGTATTTCAGCTATGAAGTGAAGCAATTTTTTGAATTTAATTTATATCAAGGGGAGAGTTCGCCACGCTGTCTATAAGTGTTGGCGGACCTCTCAAATCGTTGAAATGCATTGTTCGCGCAAAAGCGCTAGCTAGCTGTCAAGCATCATTAACAGCGGTAGAGCCACGCGGCAGCTTTTGCTGTCACACGGATGGGCCGGCTCGAACCGGGGTGGTACCACGACTTCACAGAAAACCAACGTGAAGTAGAGGTTTACCTCTGCGTTTCGCTTGGTGAGTGCAGGTGGCCGGAGGCCCTTTTTACTGGAAATGAGGCATTCCATCTTAGTCCTCACGGGTGACAACGCATCTACATTTTGACTTGTAATTGAGGATAGATGTAGATGTCTATGGGCCGCAGCAACCACTTACCATCAGGTGGACTGTGTGCTCGTTTGTCACCCTTATCCTATAAAAAAATCGACGCTTGATGGCACTCGGCTCGGCGCGATACGGGATGAAGTTCGTCCGAGTGTGTTGAACGGTGGGTGTCAAGAACGCGCTAGAAAAATTGAGAGTCCAAATTGAGCGCTGCGATAGATGGCACGCTGTCATTTCGTCGGGAAATCGGAAGCGGAATACGACACGCGTATCTAGGAAATATACGGTTTAGGATACGTAACGCGCATTCCTTGCTTGTTAGCTTCTCTCGGGACTTATTGTATCTAACTCAGAATCTGTATAAGTGCGTTCGACAATAATAGCTAGTGCGTTATTTGATATTCTGGAAATAACTGTGGCCACGCGAAACGTGGCTTCTGAAAGAGGGTAACGGTCTAATAAGGTCAAAAACACTACCAGCCACACCCAGATACACATCACTGACCCTTACTTTCCTAGCACTACATAACCCCATGCGACCTGACCGAATCCTGAGGGACCAGTCGCCTTGGATAGAGGTAAGTAAGCTCCCTTTATGAGAATAGAACGCTCCCCCCTGATTGATTATTGTAATTAGAAACTTTCCACCTTTGGCCTGTAGCAGGCCCGACCAACACCTGCTTGTAGGTTCTTCGTCTATGGGCCGCGGAGGACCCTACTCCTGGGATAAGCAGCTGCTGGCCGTAACATGCATAATAATTTATGTTTGAAAGTGCTTGCTGTAGATTTTATTGTATGCGATAAACCCGAGTTGGATTCAAGCTGACACCAATTTAATTGTAGTTGTAATTTTAGCATCTGATTTACCACGTGTTCGACAGTGAAGGAAAACAAAGTGAGGAAACCTGCATGTCTGAGAAAATAAAAATAAAAATTTGACACGTGAAGTTTACTAACACGCATTGGTGCAGTGCGACGGACGGATCATTGTTTTAAATAACCTCTCATTAATGGCCTGTCCTGTCCCAAACAGTGGAACGTATAAAGGCTAACTTTACTAATCAACAGCCTGCGTTTTCACGGAAACCTGCATGTCTGCGGAATAAAAAAAAACTTCGCAAACACATTGCTTGCAGAGGACTTTGCACAGTAGTGGGATGTATAATATATATATATATATATATATATATATATATATATATATAGGCTGTAAATTAACTTCACGTTCTCGTTCATGGAGTACGTTCGTTAGGTGTATGGCAGTAAAATCATCTCATTAAGAAGCGTCAAAGATACGAAATTTCTTGTCTATCTTCTTGTTTCTCACCGGTGCCGTTTAGTGCCGGCTTGAAAGAACCCGCTATATAAGTAGTTCCCAAAACCTGCGTACCACTTTGAGAAAGAGCTCAAGCTAGCGTACACTTTATTGTCCAAATCTCTATACATAAAAATCAATTGCTGTCCATTAGTCTCAAAACTCAAAAATGGTTGGACCGATTTTGATGAAACGTTTTGTGTGAATGGGTTCCTAGATGGTTTAAATTCATATTTGGAACCGGTAGATGGCACTGTTGTCGAGTTTCAGAAAATTACCCATGCATAGTCGGAGAATAGGTTAATAAAATAGCTTCTCATCAATTTTAATAGGTATTAATGATAATCACATCGGTAAGTTCAATGGGACAAATGTGCACGGTTCTCTTTTCAAAACTCAGAAAAAACATGTAAGTCATCTTTGATTTGATTTTTTAATGGAGATTGTAATTCTTGGATAGGTTAGTCCTTAGTCAAGAGATCGCCCTAACCCTTACCTTGATCAAGAGCGTACCCCTCCAGGCAACCAAATGTAGGAATGATTGTCGTTAAAGAATTTTAAATGTAGCCCATAAAAAATTACTTGACAGATTGACGGAACAAACTGTGAATTTTGTGTAAATTCAAATGTTCCATTTTAGTAGGGTGTGTATCAAGACAAAAATGCGTTTATTTTATATTTTGCATAATATTAGATATTTATATGCAGTTGAAAGGGAAACGCAGCTTGCTTTATATATAAACCTAAACATTTTAATGAGTTACAATCGAATTTAGACCACTAGGCTACGACTAGTAATTAAAATTTAGTTTTCACCAACTTCCGAACATGCGCACAATGTGAAATTTCGCATAAGTATGGTGCCTTGATGCTCATGAACTGATGATCATACAATAATTTCATGACGTACCTAGTATTCTAACTACAATCATCACATGTTGTTTAAGTTACTAAATCAGATCTATTTAATAATAATATTATGTAGATTTTAGGGTCATTTTTATCCATATCATAAACTTAACGAGATTTCATATAAAATAAATGGTTTTCTGCGCAAAATTGCGAGCAAAAAATATAAATATTCATGAGTCCTGTAATTTGTTAACCTCTCGGTATGAAAATGCAAATGTCAGTTTCGTCCACATAAAGCTCGGAAACATTAATTTTTATTAAATTCTGTATTTTACAGATAACAAATAAACTACTTGAGCCCGCACTTAATGGAAATAATTAGGCGAAAATAGTTATACTATACTTTAAGATATTTTCAGTAAAATAATACAGCCTATATCCCTGACG
The DNA here is from genome assembly GCA_033319125.1 of Parnassius glacialis. NCBI lineage: Eukaryota > Metazoa > Arthropoda > Insecta > Lepidoptera > Papilionidae > Parnassius > Parnassius glacialis. Next base: position 43,946,359 of record JAVANC010000019.1, on the reverse strand, counting down.
ATAGACCCCTTAGACTCCTGTGGAATTTTCCCTTAGCCACCGATCATCAGCACTTAGGAACAGTAGCCTTACTTAACAGTAGAGCCATGCTGCAGCAATATTACGGTTTTAGCACGTATGTATGTGTCGCTCTACCGAGGAAGGAGTATGCTCACATAAAATACCAACGTAAAAACAGCATAATACTGCTGTGTCTCGTATAGTGAGTGCAGAAAATCGAAAGCCCCTTTTACTGGAAATGAGGCATTCTATCTTTGTCCTTAGTGGTCTAGATATAGATGTCCATGGACCACAGCACCCCCCACCTGAATTATGTGCTCGTTTGTCACCCTTATGCTAAAAAAATACAAATAAATAAATAATGCAGATGCGATGAATTAAAATGCAGATGCGTTGTCACCTCACCCATGACTTAGACTGATGTCTCGTTAATAGGAAATAGGTTCTTTGGTTCTCAACGAACTAGCATTATGGTACTATGTTTCGCTGGTATTCTTTGAGAGAGTGGTGCTTTATCGTTCGCTATGAATGGGTTAGCTATAATACGCTGTAGCATCTACCGATAATAAAAATTCATAAAAAGCTTAAAAAATTGGTACGCCTAAAATTAATTAAAACAGTCCCCTAGAGCATGTCTGCTACATAAAAGATATAAATAAATCTCGTGAATATTCATTAACCGGGTGATTTGTCGACCCCTGCTCAAAGAGTTAATGAAGATGTCGGTCCTTTGCTCGCAAAACGTATTATTAATGTGATGGTCTGCACAATCCAGGTAACGACAGAACGAAATGCGTTTGTTCATTTTATTTTATGATACTATTATTGCTTATAGACCAAGTAATTTTCTCTAGTTTGTTTTTACTGCAAGTGAATTGCTTTTGTTATCAACCAAGTATCGTTAGGAGGACTGTATTTTCTATTATGTCGTATCTTCATCCTTATTATGCCTTCCTCGTTGATCTAATGGTCGTAAACGCGATTCCAATCTTGAGGTCCTGGATTCGTATCCCGTGTCAGGCCAAAATCAGTTATTGGTTAAAATCATTTTCCTGTCAAGAAATTCTCAGAAGTAGCCCGGAGTCAGGATTTTGGCGGTGTTTCTCTGATCTCGTTCCCGTCGTGTCGGATTACTGTTCCAGTGGATTATAAGAGTGAGGGAATAGAGAGTGCATCTGTACTTTCGCATGCACTCGGGCACTATGATCCTGTCCTGCGTAGGTGGCTAGTCTTCAGTTTGGAATGGTCGCAGTGCCGAAATCACCAATAAAATAACAGTTAAAAATGACTCCAGACTTTTGAGAGACCGTATTAACGAAATAAAAACAATACTTTAATTAATTAATATAAATGTAACTAGATTAGGTGTATTTTTAATTTACGAATCGGTTTACCTCTAAAGATGTTTCACCCATGAAAAAGGTCCATAAATTTTCTACGTATACGGCTTTGTTGTGTAGTTGATAAGTTGTGTGTTGGCGGGAAGCAATTTAGACGGTGCTCTAAGCACCTGCGACGTTTTAGAATATAGAATTAGAGGGAGATTTTATAAACCTTAATTTAGAAAGCAGATATATTGCCTTTTATAATTAGAAAATAATATGTTGCTTCGTCGTTCATAGTGCGCACAGCAAATAAGTGGAATAATTTCCCAGCATCTGGGTTTCCATACGATTACAATGTGGGTGTTTTCAAGGCAAGAGCGAATAGGCTTTTGTTTAGCTAAGTCAGTGCGCTTTACCATCTTCAGCTGCATACGACTTACCATCAGGTGGGCTAGTGGTCAAGCACTGACTTATAACATTAAAAAAAGAAGAAAAATAAAAAAGCATAAAAATATACTACATGCTACTATATACTACATACGGAACAAAACTAATTTTACGCATTTAATCGCGTTTAATTCTAACTTTTATTAATTTCCGACGTTTCGCGCGCTTCACAGCACGGGGAGTTTACGGTTCTTCTTACACATACAAAGGAAAATCGGAGGCAACAGTAGTTTATTGGTAGGATGCGAATCACAAGCTCGGAGAGTGGTCGATACCAATCCGCGATCCGACTACTGTGGTGAACCACAACTGTGGTGAACCATAAATGAGCTTACTTAGTGATTCACGTGGGGGTATCAGTAACTTTAATTGTGTTACTTATTCTTTATTACTATATTCTTATTCTTTTTTAAATAAGAGTATGTATATAATTACAAAAAATGTATAACTTTCTTCTCTAATCACATACTTACTTGTAACAGATTGATGATGAAGGGTAGATGTATGTACTATTAAGCCACAGCATCCACTTACCATCAGGTGGTCTGTGCTGTTGACATCCTTACATGTTTAAGAAAGCATACTTTTACAACACTCACTGCATTAAGTGGAGGTAAAATTGCACCACGTACGTTATACTTTGCAATTCCTATACTTTACTTACGATTAATGGATACGATGATGATGATGCCGCTACCGTAATTAAGCCGCTGAAGGATCGGTTACAAATTATTTGGCGGCGATGGATTTATCAATTGCAGTGAGACCGACGAGATGAGGAGAAGATTTCGCTTACGACACCAATAAGTATTAGTACTTACCATACCATACCATTCCATAACAGCCTATTATATGTCCACTGTTGAACATAAACCTCGCATATCGATGGCCTCATAGGTATATCTGCCATAGTTGCCACGCCTGGCAAGCGGGTTGACAACTGCAGTGTTTTATTTTTCTGAGTTGTTATCAGGAATGTTTAATTTCCCTCTGTCGCCTCTTACGACACCCACGGGATGATGGGGGGGCAGTGGATATTCTTACACCGTCACTCACAGTAATAGAATCTCACTGCAGCTATTTTATAGCTGCAGCACAAGTGTGTCCGCTCGACCGGGGTAGGGCCACGCTCTCACAGAATACCATCGTGAAACAACAGAAGAATGCTGTATTTTGTACGGTGAGTGTAAAGAACCGGAAACCTTTTTTTACTGTCTACTAGGCATTAAATATATATAACCTAACATACCTACATTTTGATTCTTAATCGAAGATAGATGTAGACGTCTATGAGCTTTAGTATCGACGTACCGTCACATGGACTGTGTACTCGCTATAAATCTTTTCTATAAAAATGTAAATAAAAAAACGCGTGTAATAAAAAACAGTGAACGCAAATATTTTTTATTTGTGTTCACTAATTTTTAGCCACTTTCTCAGTTTAAACCCCACATGAGGGCAGTTATTCGTATGTTGTGTACAAAGTCTAGCTCTTATGTACTTCTCTACTACTTAGAGCTTCAAGTCGCGTATCTTCAAAGTTAAATCGCCGAGTAATGGCGACGTGAGAATATGCACTACCCGAGCCAAAACGAATGTTATAATATACGTAATTTGAATGTAAGATTTTTTTAAGGATTAGCTTTTACTTATATTTATACAGTATAGTAAAAATATTTCCATTATTTATATATTTTTGTCGATGAGAGGTGTAGTGCAGCCCCCACGACAATATATATTAATGTTAATTATAGAGTAAGTAGAGTAGTCTTATTAAAGTCCTAGAAGAAGCAAAATCAACCTGTCATTGACACCCTGCCGACATTAAACATGATAAAAAATCAAAATAATAAAAACTGCGGTTGCGTTCCCGCGCGCCGAGCGTGGTGACTGTGGCTAAATATGCGGCAAGTTTTGGGGGATAGCTATTTGTAGCAGTTGACTTTTATAGACTACTACTATCAATAATTTGCGACGGAGTTTGCTTATTAAGAACCATCGCTTATCTGTTGTATGGCAACCAATTCTTTGCTAGAGAAATTCGGGAGCAAATTGTGGATTACGTTATTACAGTCAATTTGTTGTTTATTTACAACTATCTGTTCCTCGCGACTTCGCCCGCGTGGGATTTACTACGATCATATGGGTTTTAATTTTTTTGCGCGGAACCCTAATACTTATTTTAAAATAGAATTATCCTATGTTACTCCTTATAACATCAGCTATCTGCCAGTGAAAGTCCCGTCTCCAGCCGTTCCGAAGATTAGGCGGAACAAACAGATACGAGAGATTTGTTATTGGTATCGTATATACTTTCATATGCGTTTAGTAAAAACCTGTTATTTTTACAATACAAACAGACACTTCAATTTTATTTATTTGTTTACAATATGCAGCACTGGCGTATACTTATAACAACATAAAAAAGTAAATTGTGACTTGAAGGTTATCTTAATAAATAATACTATAGGATAGATTCATCAATTTCAGCTCGGCGGGGTCATTGCAATCGCGAAGCCTTATTAAATATCCCAGCTTTCCGGGAACCACTTAAGTAGCAATCTAATTTGTTGATCCGGCAGATCCTCGAGCGTTTTATTTATAACGTTTCACAATTTTAAGAACAACTGTTATAAAGAAATACTATTACCTTATTAACGCTAAAGCCTTTATCAGGAAGATGCTGCTGCCCCCTTTCTATTTAATTTCCCTCTGTCGCATTTTACAAAATCAACGGCATAGTAGGTAGTTATTGTTATTAAAGTAATTGATTTTCATACTCGGCCACTACGAGTACAAGACATTCTCTATTGCCTATAAAATATTAATTGTATAGTGTTTTTATCAATAAGGGCGGGTAGATGTTGAAATGAAATAAAACAAGCTGTGTGTGAGGTATTAACAAAATTCAATTTTTGTTTGAAAGGCCCACATGTGCCAAGTGTGGCATATGACATTGTTCAAAAATGCACGGCTCGGCTTCTTACAGTGGCACGGATCCGAGTGGTCTAATTTTGAATGACTCTTCTGTATAGATCCGGCTGAATTTGAGCGATGGCCTGTGTTATATTTACCTTTAGGGCATCGGTCTATTGTGGTTTGTGTGCATAGACCTACAATTTAAAAAAAAACCCAAAAGAAAAAGTCTAGTGGGGTCAAATTGCATGAACTTGGTGGCCAATTCACATCACTCCTGCGAGAGATAAGCTTACCCTCATATCGCTCGTGGAGAATGTCAACCGTGGCGTTCGCTGTGTGGCACGAAGTGCCGTCTTATTGAAAGTACATATCGTGTAGGTCCATATGATTCAATTTGGGCTATAAAAATTGGTTATCATCGTTCTATAGCGCTCGCTGGTGAAGGTGACAATCTGACCAGCGTCGTTTTAGAAAAAGTACGGACCAATTACTCCACTGCCCTTAAATCCACACCAAACGGTAACTTTTTGATAATGTTTTATCACCAGTCGAACCTCGCATGGGTTGGTGTCATATACAGCAATTCTGCTTGTTAATACAGCCATTCATCCAAAAATACCCCTCGTCACTAAATATGATTTTTCAGCCAAAATTAGCGTCTTCTTCCAAATAATTTGGAAGTCTAGTTAGCGAACAAACGGCAGAGTTCTTGTGCACGGCGAGGAATCGACTGCCTCGGGTTCTGCTGTACACTTTCACGATCCGCGACGATATTCTCGGCTGATCTTGCGTTTTTTACCGACCGAACCGGTCGTTTCAAATTTGGCTACCAAACGTTTAAGAGTCGATTGTGAAGGGCCAGTACGTCTACCGTAAAATAGGCGTAATGCACGCAACATTTGCACTAACAAACACTCAATTTGGTAATAAAGTTTTATCATCTGAACGTGCTGTTAAATCGTATAACTTGCCATGGTTATTTTGCATAAGTAACTGAATAATAAACAAAAGATTTGATAGATGTCACCAAAACAAAATGGCCGCCATGTGCCGCCAAAATATACCCGGGCCAATTAAAAAACCCTTTACTACAAAATTAAAATAAAATCGCTAAAATAGTAAAAGCAAATGTGTTCTCAGTATCTAGATATTGTTAAAATATACTCATTATTTGAAGTAAAATACCAATGTTAAATATCAAATTCACTTGAAATTTACGTTATTATCAATAAACTAAGGGCCAATTATGTCTTCAGTCCAACATGCCCACTCACTCCTTCAGAATGCAACGACCTTTCAAGAATGTCTTGAGACTTGTCTCAATTTTTATTATTAACAAATCCATTGAGACAAAACTGAGCTATATTAAAAATATCAAGCATTATTAAATATTTAAATAAAACTAGTTTTACGGATTTTATCGCGTATATTAACTTATTTTATATTCCCGACGTTTCGAGTACTTTACAGGGGGTTTTCGTGTTTCGAGTTTTTATGAGGTATATGACATCTCAATATCATAGTTAACCACGGCTACCTTTAGATTAAAAATTATTTATTTTTGTTTGTTTGCTAGCTCTGTAGATAAGCGCGCGCAGTAAATTTCACAGCAAATTAGTAACCTGGGTTCAATCCCTGCTAGTACTAACGAAATTGTTACTTTTAATTTTTAAGTGTTAATCTATCTCGTGCCAGGTAAAGCATTAAAGAACACCCTAAAATTAAAATTTCAACAAAAAAACTAAGGTTTATAATTTTGTTTTTCATATTTTGGTATTCATATAAAAATACATGTTATAGTTCGTGTAGTAGCAGCGTTATAGACTCCATCAGCCCGCTTCGTCCCGTGAGTGTCGTAAGAGATGGTCATCTCGTTTACAGACATCATAACCAGACCGGCAATGGCAAACAGGGTCAAAAGAGTGAAACATTCACTTTGTGAGATTGAGACACCAATCAGCCCGCAAAGCGTGGCGATTAAAGCAAATCCTTCCCGCAATGGGAAAGACCCAAGTCTAGCAAAGTATTTTTACATGCTTGTGTCGAAAAATAGAGGATATAAACGTACGTGGTAGAGTATGCTGCAGCTGTATTATGGTTGCAGCACGAATGAGTCGGCTCGACCGGGGTGGGGCCACGCTCTCACAGAATATCAGCGTAAAACAGCAGCTTAATTCTGCTGTTTCGCACGGTGAGTCTAGAGAACCGGACACCCTTTTTATTGGAAGCGAGGCATTCCATCTTAGAGTTCAGGGGTGCAACGCATCAGAATTTTGATTCTTAATCGAGCATAAATGTGTTGCCAATGGGCCACAGCATTCACTTACCATCAGGTGAACCACGTGCTCGTTTGTCACCCTTCTATAAAATAAACGTGCGAATGTGTCGAGGTAAAATGATAAATTCAATTTGACATACATATTTTATTACGTTCCTATAAAATAAGGACCACATCTTAGCTTAATTTGGTCTTGTTTTCATCTGCTAGTACTCGGGTTTAATTTATTTAAAACTGACAGCCTTATTTTAGACATACGTTATTTTGATAATACAGTTCAATTAATAATGAACCTTCAAGAAACCTTGGGTCGCGTTAATTAAGTTTGCCCAAACATAATCTTCACTTCAGAATGCGCCCTCAGTCAATCCATTATCGGACATTAGTGAAGGGTATCCTTTATGACAAGTGACACAACAACCGGCAGGAAAGAGATGTATATACATCATTTGTCATTTGGAAGAGGTCATGTATTAATAGGCGACATTTTATACGTGAAACAGTGTATATTATTAAAACTACAAATTAGTGATCGTAGATCACGATCACTAATTTGTAGTTTTAATAATATACGCCAACGTAACACACACAAACACAAAACAAAATAATAAGTCAACGTCAAGTTCTGCAGTTTTCCGCCTTGCGATAAAGTTGGAAGCATCGTATTATATTACGAAAGAGAAAGTTAAGGCAAACACTATTAACGCTACGACGATTCAAACAGAAGTGTGCTCATGCGGTTCTAAATTATAAATGAAACTTCATATATTTAAATACCGGTACAATTACAGTTTTTTAAAGTCCACTGCTGAACATAGGCCTCACCCATAGATTGCCTCTATGGGAGTTGGCAACCATAGATTTTATTTTTAGTCGTCATTAGAAAGACGCTACTGCCTATCTTCTGATTTGTTTCTCTCTGTCACCTCTAACGACACCCAAGGGACGATATGGCGTAGTGGATATTCTTACACCGCCACTACACGGCAGTGTTCAGATTCAGAGGTTAATATAGGATCAATGTTGGTGTCTATGAACAACAGCTTTCACCACACGCACATCAACAACTAGAGTACTTTATTAATATCATTCACTTACCATTCGATAGGCTGCGTGCTCATAATATGTCACTCTTACTTTATTGAAAAAAAAAAAACTAATACGTTCTATTATTTTTTTAATCTTCTACTCGGTAAACTCAAAACACACTGCGGTTAGTGTGGTGCATTGAGCCACCGTCAAGCACATGCAGTTGGCTGGCTGCCAGACGAGTATAGACTTCCGTGGCATTACGGTTTAGCATCAGTTCGTTGGAAAATGGTTCCTCTTAATTCTGCTAACTTGTACTTATATAAAATTAATTTTAAAGTATCGTTAAATTCACAATTCACCAAAAAATATTTAAATAAAGCTATAATTATTGAATATCGCTTAATTAAATTATGTACCAATAATCTCTGTAGCTGTCTCTTTCTATGGTAATTTTGTGAAAAGAGAAAGGGAGCAAATTTCGATTTTTATGAAAAAATCCATTAATTTAAAATAATGAACAGATTTCAACGCATTTAAAAAAAATATAGTGCAATATTTATATTATTTTATAACAAAAATACGATTTAAAAAAAAATCAGCTTTTAACGTCGGAGACATGCCAAAAAAGTCATCAACATGAGTTGTAAAGAAACTACGACGCTAATCTTTGCAGTAATGACTATTTTTTTTTAAATAAAATTATCATCATCATCATCGTTACAGTCCTTCACAAGTGCACTGCTGAGCATAGTCCTCCCCCAAGGAATGCCACAAAACACGGTCCTGAGCCACCTGCATCCATCGACTTCCTGCATGTCTTACCAGGTCATCACTCCATCTAGTGGGGGGACGCCCTACACTTCGTACGCTGGTACGAGGCTGCCACTCGAGAACCTTTCTTCCCCATCGGTTGTCGGTTCTTCGAGCTATATGACCAGCCCATTGCCACTTTAGCTTACTAATCCGTTGGGCTATGTCGGTCATTTTGGGATTTCCTTATTTTTAAGTTTATCACGCAGAGAGACTCCGAGTATAGCCCCCTCCATAGCTCGCTGAGCAACGTTGAGCTTCCTCATCCGCCCAACAGTGAATTATAATAATGCAATATTCGGAAAATGAGTATCTTATTAAGTTTTATAAAGGACAACATGAAGTTGTGGATTATGCACTAGTTAATTATCTTAATTAACTTCATCAGCCCTTAGATGTTCACTGCTGGACTTGTATCTCTGTGTTTCAGGGATTTGCCTTAACCGCCACGCTTGGCAGAAGGATCAACTATCTCAGTACCAGATATCTCGTTAGTTTGACGCAGTTATTCGCTTCATCCAGTACGGCCTGTAAAAGCACACTGCTGAATATAGATCTCCGCCATTGATCGCCCCATAAGAAGGATTGTGCCATAATTTACAAGCTTGGCAGGCTAGTTGGCCACCGCAGCTTTTATTATTTTTAGAGTATTTTTTAGGGTTCCGTAGCTCAAAAGGAAAAAACGGAACCCTTATAAGATCACTTTGTTGTCTGTCTGTCTGTCTGTCAAGTCGCTTTTTCTGAGGAATGCGTGGAAGTATCAAGCTGAAATTCATATCAAATACTCAAGTTTACTGTTTCTTAGAGCTGTGAAAAAATCAAACTTCTAAGCCAACGCAATCAAAAGATACAGCCGTTTATGCCACAAATTTTCGACATTCGCAAGGGAATCAAAACCTACAGGGTACTTCCCGTGAACTCAGAATCTTGAAATTTGGTAAGAAGCAACGTTTTATAGCACAGATAAAGGAAAAATTGCGAAAAGCATAAATTTTTAGTTACATCAAATAATAAAATATTATTAATAATTTTAAACTTAAATACCTAGGGATTTGTTCGAAACTCCTCCTCAGTGCGCGAGTCCGACTCACACTTTGCCGATTTTTTTATAGGATAGGGTGACAAACGAGCGCACAGTCCACCTGATGGTAAGTGGTTGCTATAGCCCACAGTCATCTACAGATGTAAATGATTGTGGGCCACATCTTCGTTTGCGAATCAAAATGTAGATGCATTGTCACCCGTGAAGATTAAAATGGAATGCCTCTTTTCCAGTGAAAAGGGTCTCCGGTACACTCACCATACGAAACACAGCAGCTTTAAGCTGCTATTTTACGCTGGTACTCTGTAAGAACGTGGTTCTTCCCCGATCGAGCCAACCGATTCGCGCTACAACTACACTACTAATATAGCTGCAGCATGGCTCTACCACGGATACCACGATAGTTTCAAAAGTTATTGAGTTTACATAGCCATGGGGACTTGATAAATCCACACCATAAGCCACAAAACGGTTGAAAACATAAGGCGGTCTTATTACAACATAGAAATATATTCCAGACAACCCAGAAAAGGATTTAAATAATATTAAGAGAAAGATTAACGGTTAGGGTGCAATATAATAAGTAGATAGCAACCATAATTTCAACAAGTATTTACTAAATTATTCCTGCTCAAACTTCTGCTATTAGAATATAAATAAAACAAAAAAAAATATCTTGCAATTCATAACTTAGGACTTGCACTCTTTCTCGTGGGTTCTTGTACTTGTAAAGTAAAAAGTTTTAACTCTTACTTGTGAAGTTTAATCGTTCTGAACTTTCTGGAACTGAAAATTAAAAAATAAAATTTAAAACTCGACAAATTTTCATATTTTTCAACGAAATTGCCATTGGATTTTTATTGAATACTAGCAATCTACCACTCCCGCCACACCCACACATCAATCTAATGTGAATCTAATCCATCCAGTGACCCACTCAAAAAATTTCACCAAAATCGTTCGAGCAGTTTTCGAGTTTTAGCGAGATTAACTGATAGCAATTTATTTTTATATATAGAGATAAAATAATTTTTCATCTTTATCAAAATTCATCATCATCAATTTTATGTTCTCATTCTTGTGTTTAATTCTTGTAACCAATACTTATAATAGATTTACTTTATGCGCACATAAAATAGAACTTTATTTTCTTAACCTGACTGTTTCTAAGGGAGTAGAGACATGCAGGATGACACTAAATGGCTTAGTAGCCGTGGATTGGTCACCCGCGGTAAACTAGGAGGACCCATATGACTGGCCCGAGGTGAAGGGTCAGCTCGAAGTGGTCACTCCGAGTGGGCTTGGCGAGTTCAATTCGGATGTGAGTTGGTAAACAGCGGCGAGAGTGATGTCCCCTAACCCTCCCGCTGCAGCCGAATTGGAGTCGCGGGGAAAGAAGAGTGTGTGTATTACGTTGCGTCACTTGTCCTATTTTCCGCGACTATGTCAGGCCGCACCGGTGATATGGTGGTGGTGAAGCTGCAGGGGAAAGGGAGTGTCGGTATTGCGAGGCGATACTCTCCCTACCCTCCGCAGCCAAAACTCAGTTGGCGCCGGAGCCATCGACCAGATCTGGTATCTGTTCTCGGTTTTTGTGGCTCCATCGCCTCAGTAGTCCAATGTGCAGGTGGAGTTGAGGTGCGTCTACCTCAACTCCACGAAAAGCAAAAGCGGGAGGCGTAGTCCTCCCAGAGAAAGGGCTGCCATTGGGTGGCCGGCGCTGGTGGGGCCAATAAGCGTTCCCGCGCCCTACCAATATGCGATGAAGGTGGAACACCGTCGGTGAGAGTCCGACATAATCACATAACCCGTCCTCGTCCGCGCGAGGCGCGTATGTGTAGGCATTTCCGCAATGACACTAAATGAAGGTAAGATAATCAAATACCGAAAACGACTAGAACTGGTACGTAGAAACTCATAATAAGCCACTTTCTAATGACTAAACCTCAGAATATGTAATAGTACTACGTACAAAAGTTGCACTCTTTTGATATTGACTGTTTGCCGACGTTTTACTAGCCAACATAGTTATTAATTAGATAAATTGCGTACGCAAGCTAAATAAAACTTTATCACTGCGGGGGAATGTCCGTATTACTTTGCATCTTTTCTCCTTACTACGTCACAGCGGACTTACCGTGGTTGCTAAGGGCTGTTAATGAAGTGTAAAAAAATACATTGTGAAATGGTAAGTTACTGAGGTAAAGTACCTATGCTGACTATAATCGACCATATTATCTACTATGTGAGTTCTGTGATGCCCAACGCAAGCAACTTGCAAGGCCATTCGTCGGAAATCAGCATGTTTGGTTCGTATAGGCTATAGGTAGATAGCGTAAACAACAAATGAACCCGAAATACGATTCCTAACAGCAATATGATCATAATCTACTTACTTGAAAATCTTGTAAACAAAGTTTTAATTTCAGTATTTTGTGCTATTATAACTTAAAATATTTTAACTACAAAGACGAGTATAGCTATGTAAGTAGGTACTTGGGTAGTGAAGTAAATTTCAGCTAAGTTTTGTAATAAAGTACTTACTTACTTCTGTAATTAAATTATTACTTAATTACTTTTTCGCTATAATTACTCATCAATAATATTTTAAACAGTGGTAGAGCCACTCGGCATCTTCTGCTGTCGCACGGATGGGCCGGCTCAAACCGGGGTGGTACCACGACCTCACAGAATACCAGCGTCAAGTAGAGGTTTACCTCTGCATTTCGCTTGGTTAGTGAAGGTGGCCGGAGGCCCTTTTTACTGGAAATGAGGCATTCCATCTTAGTTCTCGCGGGTGACAACGCATCTGCATTTTGATTTGTAATAGAGGATAGATGTAGATGTCTATGGGCCGCAGCAATCCATCAGGTGGACTGTGTGCTCGTTTGTCACCCTTTTCCTATATAAAAAAAAATCTAACAAAAAATTAAATAAATTTACCCTTCATTATCCTTCGGTAACTCAAAAAAATATATATCTGAATCCTTTTAATTGCTCATTAAACATCCATCCCCGCAACAATTATTAGTAGGAACGACGTTTTGCCATTATAATTTATCAAATGGATAGGTAATATACATATTATATATTATTCTTAAATTGCATTAAAACTTTTTCAACTATTTATCCTACAATTATATATACTAAACACTAAATAAAAACTATGTCGACGAGTATTTCAACAAGTATTTACAAAAAATTATTTACGTAAACAGCGTTAAAAACTTTAACATTAAATCGCCTAGAGCGCGCTAGCCCGGACTGCGATCTACCCCTGGGGCAGCTCGCGATTGTAGGTAATTATTTCACGTAGTAGCAAGAGTGACAGAGGCCTGACTAAACTACGGAGTTCACCATTTCAAAAATAGCAAAATATAAAAAACAAAGCTTTTATCAATATTATTATCAACTTTACGTAAAAGTTCACAGCTGGGCATGGGTTCTTATATAATAGAACTATCTGGTACCCGGCACGTTGCAGACGAAATCATTGTAGAAATATTGTCTTAAATTTTGAAGATTTATATTGTTTCATTGGGAAAAATAAAACTTTAAAATAAATTTATTTGTACGATACGTGCGCCACCTAGTGTTAGTTAATTGTACTATGCACATAACTTTCGCGGAAGTGCAAGCAATATGTGGGATAAAGAAAGGACTTACTGTAGGCAGGCGTCTGGTTCATTGATACCACAATTCACCACTAAAATGTCCATAAATGGCGGGCACGTGTCATTCAATTATCAGTTCTTATCACTGCAATCACTGCCTCCTTTTGAGTTTAATTATTTTAGCAAGGCGAATTATACATGCGGGTTTAGGATAAACTTCCTAATGGTAATGAAATCATTTTAAGGGTTTTTGCGGAATTCAGGCGTACAGGCCTGTCATCGACGCAGACATTGATCATAGACTGACGGGGTAGCGGTTAATCGGAAGTGGGAAGGCGACCAATGTATGAGTGAATGGGTGATTAGCAAATGTAGTAGTTAAATGAGTGTGTGTATTAAGTAGCTAATCCACAATAGTTGATAATGTTTTAGCGCAATCTGATGAACGGTATGGCAGCGCATAAAATACAAAAAAACAATTATTTTTTTTATATATTAGATATATAAGGGTGACAAACGAACACACAGTTTAATTGATGGTAAGTGGATACTGTAGCACATAGATATTTATACGTCTATCCTCGGTTGAGAATCAAAATGCAGATACATTATCATTCCTAAGGACTGAGAGGGAATGCCTCGTTTCTATTAAAAAAGGGCCTCCGGTTCTATTGACTCACCATACAAAACTCAGTAGCATTAACCTGCTATTTTCCGATTTTATAGGATATAACTCAAACGAACTGAAAAAGGTTAACGCGACATGAAAACCCCACCCTCATTGTTACGTATTCACAAGAATTCTCTACCTGAATATTCATCAGAGTGCGGCGCTTTGTTGACTTTTTCCAAATAATGTAAATGTCAGCCCCGGCCGTACACATAACAATAACACTTTGAGTTACAGCCTGACAAAAAGAGGAAATCATGTTTGATGTACATACATAGGTATTTCCATAAACTCTAAAGCCTGTCACTATTTTTAGAATAAGAGTGATAAACGAGTACACAGTCCACCTGATGGTAAGTGCATGCCGTGGCTCACTGTTTTTGTGACGCAAAGCTTCAGTGGGGCCCCCATATATCCAAATTAGCAAGCAGACTAAGTTCTGCAGCATATGCTGTAAAAAAGATTAGAGGTCTCACTAGTGTCGAGACAGCTAGATAAGTTTATTTTAGTTATTTCCATAGCATAATGTCTTATGGAATTTTGCTATGGGAAAATGCGGCTGATTCAGAAACTATTTTTGTTTTACAGAATTTTAACCATTAGAGCTATTTACAATCTAAAACCGAGAGAGTCTCTTAGAGATAAATTTAAAGAAATTAATATATTAACTTTGGTCTTTCAGTATATTTACGAAAATTTAATGTATGTTCACAAAAACAAAGATAGTTTTAGTAAAAAAAGTGATATACATTCTGTAAACACTAGGAACAAACACAAGCTAGTGATGCTAGTTTCTCGACTCCACAGAGTCAGTAATTCATTCTTGGGGCAATGTATACGCTATTACAACAAGGTCCCGGAAAGTGTACAGGTTCTCTCTATTACCAAGTTTAAATGTTTTAATAAGCTAAAACTGTATAAAAAGAGTTCTTATAGTATAAATGAATACATGGTTGATAATAACCCCTGGGAATGAGGTGGTCGCTTCCAAGCAGTCTCTAAAATAAATTTTGTAAATAGTTCGTAATCATTCATATTGTAAAATTTATTTAAAAAAAAGTCCTGCTGGGTTTCTTGCTGGTCCTTCCCAGGACAGAGGGTTTTTTTTCGAACCAGTGGTAAAGTAAAAAATGACTTTCAATAAGAATTACACATGTAATGTATATTGAATAAAACTTATTCTATATCCTAGATTAAGAATCGAAATGCGGAATGCGTTGTCATCCCTGAGCACTAAAATGAAATGTTTCGTTGTAAAAGAAGTGTAAGTGACTTTCAGTAAGAATTACACATGTAATGTATATTGAATAAAAATTATTCTATATCCTAGATTAAGAATCGAAATGCGGAATGCGTCCCTGAGCACTAAAATCAAATGTTTCGTTGTAAAAGAAGTGTAAGTGACTTTCAATAAGAATTACACATGTAATGTATATTATCGGCAAAGTAATATTAAATTTGTATGTAACAGAGCTAAGTGTCTGTAAGTAAAAGGATAAATAAGAAACTTGTCTCATAAAAAATATCAAAGAAAACAGAAATCTTGGATTAAAAAAAAGATTCTTCTTCACCCATGGACACCTGCGGCCAACTTCAAACAAGAAGGCTACAGATGTGTTGACACCTCTAAGAAATTAGATAGAATGCCTACAGCCTGTAATGATTAATGTAGTTATAGGGCTCTCTAGTTATAAGTATTGGCAGTAGTGCTTTCTAACGATGTAATTGATGCTTTTTGACATTATGGAATAAAAAAAAACATTATAAACATTTTCTGCGAGGGGCGACTGGCTAATTTAATTAATCTCGTGGAACGAGCGAAGCTTCTTTCAGTTTCAATTTACCAAAGAATACGATGTTCAAATTTAAAATTATTGTTTCTTCGTGGCTTTGCTACTTTAGCCAGTTCTGAAAACCTTCAGTCACTGTAGTATGGAGAAAAATACGATATTAAGAATGCTGTTTTCTCCTTAAGTAGACTGCTGGAATATTTTTAATAATCACGAATTGTCAATATAACTTTTATCAAATCCATATCGAAGTCAAAGTCAATAGAAACGGCTTAAACCAACACCAAGAAATGGAAGATTAAATGTAATATTACGAAAAAGGCCCAAACAAAAGTTTTTCATCAAAAATTTGCCTACGTTAAGCCCTGTTTGCAAGTACTAATATTAAAAATAAAGTAGCTTTGGTAAGCACTTGCTAAATTTAAACGGTACATGAGCAAACAGGGTTGAATACCCGCCACAATCATTTGAATTTAGTTGATTTCAAATAAACTGAAATTCACAACTGCACATTAAATAAAATAATTTTTACGGATTTTAACGCGTTTCATTGTACTTATTTTTAATTCTCAACGTTTCGTTCGCTTTTCAGCACTCATGGTCACGGGATCTGAGGCAATTGACGTCCGAAACATCGGAAATTAAGAATAAGTAAACATAAACGCGATAAAATCCGTAAACATAGTTTTATTCAATGTGCGATGTTCGCGTAAATAATAGGTATTCACCTATGAAATTGCCGTTCTGCAGTACTGGCCATTAGTACTGATATGTTATCTCTTATCAATAAACAAATGACTATTTTTTTATTGATAAGCATTCATCGCATTTGAATATTTTTCGTTATCATGAATACATTAAAAGGATTATCGAACATGACTACCGTCGTGCAGCAACACGGCACAAGTGACATGCAACATTAATGCCGTTTTCAGTAATATATAACTTATATCATATCTAGCGCAAAACGCCGCTCATTTAAGATAATGCTCGAATAAATAGGAATACGAAACATTTGGTACATAGTGTTAATATCGATCGCTACGCCCACAAATTAGTGTATATGTTGGCTACGCAGCAATCTCATCACACGTCGCTGCATTCCTTAGCATTGTACAGTGATTTCAAGTACACACGGCTTAATTAGTGAATAATAACTCGACTTAATGGGACTTTTAATCATTTCACTACTTACCACCAATAATTGCGTGATATTTTTAATCGAGTTCAAAATAGCGAGAATTATATTCGAAGTGTATATTTTTTATAAGTTCACTCAATTTCGAAAACGGTTGAACCGTTTTAAATGATTGGGGTAGTTCTATAAACATTTAGAAAAATTAAGGCTAAGACTTGTAAAAAAGGAGGTGAAGATTTAAATTTTCCTATTTTTTAGTTGTTACCTTGAACTAGTGATATTCCTGAGACCGTTGTAAGGGATAAAGTAATTAAAGTTTTAATAAAATGTGATTTTAAAGGCTTACATAAATAATTAAGTTCTACATAGTAGCTTTTGAAATCTGGGCTTTATTCGTAATGTTTTCATACGCTGTCTTAACACTTTCACTGTCCGGTTTCCAGACACAATAGTAAGACAATAGCAGTGCCCTATATGTAGTGCACAGGACAGCGAAAGGGTTAACACCGACCTTAGAAAATATTTTACGGAATGTTTTCTCAAGTTCTTTTGAAGTCAGTTTAATAGTAGTTGAATTATGTAATGTCACCTTAGAATATTACTTCAGGTTTCATTAAAGATTGTTAAAGATTTTTAGGAAGTATATTTATAATTTTTGTTTAAATTTGCTTTCTCGATTCGTAAGTGGAAAGGTCAAATAACGCATATCTTGTTAATAAAGATAGATTAAGAGGTATGGTGTAAAGACAGAATAAGAGACAGGAGGGTAAAGAGAGTCAGTGCAATTACAGGCTATGAGGCGTTCTATCTTAGTCCTCAGAGGTCACAATGCATAGCCTTATTTGTTTGAAAATGACTGCAGGTGTCATGGTAATGCAGTATCACCTCACCATCAAGAGTATTATCATCTTTATGCTTTAATATAATAAAGAAAGCAAGTCAAAGTATGAGAATTGACCTTTGTGTGTTACATAAAATATTTGTAGTGAACAACGTACTTTTTTTAGCCGAGTGTTTTAGACAAGGTTAATATTTACTAAAACATTATTTATCTATATTCTTATTTATAAATAATCTTTGAGGCGTCTGTTAGTGGTCGTGTAACTTCTGAAGACTTGACCTTTTATGGTCATATTTACACAATATATTTGTTTTGTTGAGATGACAGTTTCTAGCTATGCTAGGGTCCAATGATATGGTCAAGTTATTTTACCAATACTACGTTGGTTTAGTACTAAAATAAAAAAAATACAAAATCTGGACGCGCTAAGGTGGAGTTATTAAATAATTTTACATTTTAACTGTATACATCCCGAAGTGAATTCGGAGTGAAACTTTTCGCGCTATTTACCAGAAAAGGCAGGACTAAGTCATTCCATATTATATGATCAAGAAAATATATAAAACTTTTTATTTTTACTGTTAACGAAGCTTTCTATCTTATTCCTAAGGGATAATTGTCGTAATGCACAAAATCAAGTAACTATAACGAATAAAATAATTTCCACATAATGTCAATAGCTCCTGAAATCGGCACTTTGATTCTTCGATACACTAAGTGTCAGCAATTTTTTTAAAAGTTTATATTTTAATTCTTTTGGATGGACTAAACAATAACGCAAGGTCAAGGTGACAAGCAGAACGTCATTGATATAGTTACATTTCAATCCCTATTTCTTCTACCTTAAGAGGTATAATTTTTCTTTAAACTGAATGGGACTACCCAATCGAATGGAGGGGCAAAGACAACAAATACAGTCGAGTAATAATTTAACAATAGAGAAATATATTTTAATTATTTTATTGTTTTGAATCCGACTTCTCAATGTAATTCTTAGATTGACATATTTCTTTCCAATATAAAGTAAATAGTTATTTTTGTAAATCGCCTTTAGACACTTCAAAGAAAAGGAAGGACTTGAGTTTAGTGAGGTAAGTGACGGGTGAATTGATTTCGGTTTGCGACAGATCCTCTTCCTACCGGATGTTATTACTTATTAGGTAGTTCAAAGAAAATGTAATATTTAGTAGTGAATTCTGTTTTGTGACAGATTACCAGGGATCTTACCTTTCTCGTATAGTTTTGGATTTATAACATTAAATAATAAATTCCATTTATTTTTTTATTTTGTATATTTAGTGCATTACTTTTAGTTATACGTAATTGCTCTGTAAAATAGGTACATAAAACTTTGTCAACAACCGTTCTTATATATTATTAAAAGTCCTCTGCTTCGGGGAGACACATTCACATATAAATGATGCTATAATTTCCTTGCTATGGCGCTTCTTTTCTACAATAGTATGGTTATTACTATTATTAACATAATTATTTTTTAATATTACACCTGACCGGATTTGTTTTAAAGATAAATTATGTCAAATATCATCAATCAATCAAATATATCAATATCAGTTGAAGTGTTTTAGTTATTTTCGGTTAGCTAATCGGTAAATTTAATGTATGTACGGCATAATAAGCGTTTGTCGAAGAGGTAGCAGTTATTTACCACCACTGTTAGCTCAAAAAACTGATTAAAATATCTTTTTTACGGCTTTACGGCTCTGGGTTCCAGCCCGTCTGAGCTTGAAGTTACAATGTATAATTATCTTTCATACACTGCTTCACAATAATATGTTGATGCGTCACATTGTGCAGCCCTTGGGAGATTTTGACGTCATCCTGAGCCAGCAGACAGCTGACAGCTTGCGATGGTATCTCAAGGCGCCTAAGCAGACACCTTATCTTGAGAATCACATCACCATCAGAGCACTTGTTTCACCGTTTCCACTAATAGTTCCACGTTTCCACTTCAAGCTGCAATACTCAACCGTTCAAATTCCCGGCAAAACCCCCGATTAAAATTACTATGTTCAAAGAATTAACAGACTTTGTAATCACAGAAATATCGTGTGAAAAAAAATACAAATTAATTACACATCTTTTTACGATGAATGTATGTGCTTATTTTAAGTGTCGATCGACATGAAAATTTCTTTCTTTTTTACGCTTCATTTGAAAACCTATTCGTCTGGAAATTGTAAAAAATTTAAATGGAGCTTCACAGTTGGATACACATTCACAGAATGGAAAATATTTTTTCTATTCTTTTAAAGTTAATCTTGAATTTGAATGAAAATCTTTGAATTTTGAACGAAAATAAATTGTTTATTTTTTAATAAATAAACTTATAATTTTAAGGAAAAGGTTGTAAATTTTGTTTTATAGTTCCTATATATCGTGATTTTTTTTAATTAATATTGAAGGTGAAATATTTTGGTTTTAAGTACTTTACAATGTGGTTCACCACATAGACAAAGTGAAATAATATTAAAAAATTAAAAAATATTACTAAAAATTGAACATTTCGGGGATTTGCGAAGTCCGACAACATGCACTGGAGCAGCGGACTAACCGCTTCAATACCGTTACCGTTACAGCCTATTAAAATCCACTGCTGAACATAGGCCTCGCCTATAGGGCGGCTCATGGGCGGTATATTTGCCATAGTTGCCATACTTGCCAAGCGGGTTGGCAACCAGTTTTTATTTTTTATTTTAAGCCATTATTAGGAAATCGGTGCTGCTCATCTTCTGATTTGTTTCACTCTGTCGCTTCTTACGACACCATCAGGATGATATTGGTTATTGGATATTCTTACACTGCCACTACATGGTAACCGCTACAATTCTCGCGTAAAATTTGGAGGAACATTAACTTACAGTAAATAAAACGAATACAATTTCAATTGTATGACATAATTCCTCGCTCTCCTTTCTACAACCGAACAACCAGACGTTTAGCAAGTCTTCAATCATTTTTACAGATATAACACGTACTCGAACCAAACTGTTTCCGATTAAAATGTGGGAATTTGATGAAATCTTCAATGTTGGTGTCTTCAAGGCAAGATTGAATAGGCTTTTGTTAAGCCAAGTCAGTGCGCTTTACCATCCTTGAATGCATCACTACTTACCATCATCTGGGTTAAAGTCACATATAATTTTATATTCTTGTACACTAGTGCCCCTACGTGTACACAGGTAACCTGTTTGATCGTATTATTGATTTGTTATGTTTTGATATTTTTAATTACATACTTACACGTCGCTGACTATACAAAAAACCAAATGGAAAACAAACAAAACATAAAAGTTTTCGAATTAAAACAAGTTTTGCCAACTTTTAAGTAATATGTAGTATTACATTTGTTTTATTCAAATTCAATTACAGTTGAATTCAAAAAGGTTGGTGTATTTCAGACAGCAACTTTAAATTGGTTTGAACGTTCGCTGTTTGGAAATGAATTATGCCACTCTCGTTCACACTCCGGGTGTTAAAAAGACAAAATGCATCGAGGTATTCAATTCCTCGATACATTTTGTTTTGGTACCAACTTCAAAAGGTATATGTTGAAATTATTTTGTTCCATTTATTTGATTAAAGTTGCCTTTTACTTTTCATTTAAAGTTAATTTTTTTAGGATAATATTTTATATTATAAATAGTTTTATCATGTTCTTAAATGTTGTGTACCCCTGTAAAGACGTGCTACATAGCATAAATTTTTGATAGAATAAGCGTGAAAAACGAGCACACAGTCCAGGTGGATGCTGCGGCTCATTGAAATCTA
Organism: Parnassius glacialis; assembly: GCA_033319125.1. Taxonomy (NCBI): domain Eukaryota; kingdom Metazoa; phylum Arthropoda; class Insecta; order Lepidoptera; family Papilionidae; genus Parnassius; species Parnassius glacialis. Next base: position 43,924,661 of record JAVANC010000019.1, on the reverse strand, counting down.
CATCTAACCTCGAATAGGTATCAAAATATAGACGTAGTCACCTCTGAAGTGCAATATGGAATATCAGTAAAAAGGGTCTCCGGTATTTTACACCCTCAATGCAAAACACAGCATTAATCTGTTGTTTCACGCTAGTACTCTGTGAGAACGTTTCCCTGCCACCCATTTGTGCTGCAGTAATAATATGGCTGCATAGTATAGCGTGGCTCTACCACGTTAAACTTTTCATGCATATTTTGCACTGAAGAACAAGACAGGGAAAGCTAAACGTATTTTTTAACTACCCGCCTCAGTTTCGCCTGAGTGCAATTTATCAATGTGTGTTATTTAGATTTTTCAATAGTTTAGAAAAATACCATTTAAATACCATTTATTTTATCAGGGTTTCAATTTCACTAAAATACTCCCAAGTTCGTCGGATAAAATGTAGCCTGGATCACTTCTGGCTTTGCTCTCTACCTGCTCGTGAAGTTCCATCATAATTGGTCCGGCCATCCCGAACAGACAGACATAATTAAACAAATGGTTTTTCATGTCTTAAGTGCATACCATGCATATGTATGCATGCAAATAAGTTCCACAAAAGGCAGTTATTTCTATACTACAGATAGACGCCTAAATTTTGTTACTAGTACCTAAATTAAGCCAAGCATGCTTGGGTTAATTTAACTATACATACCACATATACCACCTATTCCATATGGGTACTCGGGAGTGACAGCGCATCTACATTTTGATTCTTAATCGAGGTTAGATGTAGTTGACAATGGCGCGCAGCATCCACTTATCACCAGATGAACTGTATGCTCATGTGTCACCCTTATTCTATAAAAAAAAGTTTTAAAAAAGCAAAGGTGATTACAAAAAACTAAAAAGAATAAAATTATTTATATTCAAAAGCAGCAAGCATCCTGCATGTTGATCATATCGAGGATGGATTTTGGTATTTATGGGCAACAGCATCCAATTACCCTCATGAACTGTGTGCTCGTTTGTCGTCCACAATTCTACAAAAATGTAAGTTCTGAACGAGTTTGTAAGTACTGTAAGTTGTAATTTATTCATTCTGGAAGAACTTCACAAATAACTAAATCCTTTTGATCGTTGACTGTCCGGAACATTACGTCGTGAGATAACGAAACTTTTGCCTTGTTCCTTTATGTTGCATATTTAATAATTATACTGCTTGCTTCTAATGACAGTTGTTGCATTTAATTTTTATTATAAATTTTTATATTTTTTGGAACGTTACACACAACGACATAACACAATAACGACATAACGTGGTACGTGGTAGAGCCATGATGCAGATACATTATAGTGACAGCACGAATGGATAGGCTCGACCGAGGAAGGACTATGCAACAATAGTAGCTTAATGATGCTGTGTTTCAAATCGGGAGTGTAGACAACGGGAGACCTCTTTTATAAGAAGCGAGCTATTTACGAGTAATACACGAGGGTTTAAATCTATAACTATGCCAAATTGTAGCTAGGGTCTCTGACTAAAGCCGCGGACGGCCGGACGGACGGACATGGCGAAACTATAAGCGTTCCTTGTTAGTTGGCAAATATCTATTTCTTTCTAGGATTTCATTGTCGTTCGGTGTACATGAGAAACTCACGTATTAGTGTCCTGAGTGTTCTTGAGCACCACATCTCAGATTCACACGTTATCTCAACAACCAACTGTATCGAATAAGATATGTCGCAATTTCCTGCGGTGAAGATGAGTTGAAGCCGTCGGTCGACCCATCGGTCAAAGTTGGATTTACATATCAGTACGTTACGACTCGGGTATAGTTTCACTTTGTTCAGTTTATTGCTAGTTGATAATGAGATACTTGAATTTCTCTCCAAGAGAATATCTGCTTGTCTCAAAAATAGAATACATCTTTATCTATTGAGTCTTGTCTAGTAATATTACAAGTGGTAAAATTAAACATTTTGACAACTGACTTCGATTAAAATTATTAAGGATAACTAATAAGGAAAAAGAAGGCTTGGTGACGCAGTGGCTTAGCATTGAGTTACAGCGCTAAGAGCTTCGGGTTCGAATGCCGCACGGAACAAGTATTTGTATGGCCTACAAGTAATTGTTTCGCGTCTAGATGTTTATCCTTGTGCAATTTATGTACGTAAACTGCCTCTATGATACAGAAGAAAATCCTAGCGTGGGGGGAGGGGTTACGTTTAAACAAAAACAATAAAAACTACTTTCTTAGTAGTTACACCAGCTTTCAAATAAATATCATAATCAAAATCGGTTCACCAAGAAAAAAGTTATGAGGTAACAAACAAAAAATTCCGTCGAATTGTTTAGTTCCTCCTTTTTGAAGTAGGTTACAAATAAAGTTGTATGCAATAAAAAGTCTGTTGAAGAAATATTTCGCTTTGACCACTGATATTGAAAACCCAACATAAAATATATAATTTGGGGATGTAAAGCCCCGCCCACTTTACACTATCTACATCTACCGATTAGTAAAACTACTCGAATCGTTCTATATCGATGTTGCAATGTAGTTTAACTACCTTGACGGTAGATGGCGGCCTGTCCACAAAATGTTATAAACTATAAAAATAATATATTGGCCATTAAAATTTCATTATGTCTGAATGCTAAACAAATTTCAGCACCTTCGTATGATTATTTTATCATTACTGAGATCTACGTACTTTTATATTTTTAGGTTTATTAATTGTATTTAAGTGCTTCTTTGCATATAGAATGTCAATTAAATACATATATAACTTAAACATTTCGTAAAAATCAGCCTAAGTACAATTTCCTTCATTTTAATATTGAAAGTTGGATTAATGGGTAAAATAATTGAATTCTAATTACCGTCTGTCGAAAAGTCTGTCGAAAAAATATTTCGCTTCGACAAATGATATTGAATACCCGATATACAATACCCGATTATATGACTGCGGCCGGTTGCGAGATATTTTTATGTTAAGATCTTCGCAATTCACGACTAAGCGTGTAATTTGCGTGTAGGCAATAATTATAGTAATTCGAGTCATATCTTCGAGGAAGCCTAGCAAGTTTCTAATATCTCTAAAGATTTCGGGGAGCGACCCTCATTCCAAGTTCCAAATAATGCTTAACATCTCAGGAAGCGAGCCCGACACGTGCTGGTACTTAGTGGCACTATGTATAGGTGTAACGTAATATGCAGGTGTCCTAATGCGGGTTCCATATTAGTTATTATTTTAATATTAATATATTATATTGATATTTATATTATATACACAATTTAGGCTTATATTTGTGCCTATCTACATCAGAATTTTCACTGGTTCGTAAAAGGAGAATAATCGGTAAGAAGTTCTGGAGATTTAATTTTTTTTAAATGCTAACATTAATGATGCCTGCATACTGAGGCGATCATCATTTGCGTGTGTGTGTATTTTTTTATAGTATAAGGGTAACAAACGAGCACACCAATCCACCTGATGTTAAGTGGATGCTGTGGCCTAGTGACATCGACATTAATCCTCAATTAACAAATAAAATGCAGATGCATTGTCACGCCTGAGGACTGAGATGGAACGGCTAGTTTCCAGTAAAAAAGGGCTCCGGTTTCCTACATTTCCCATACGAAACACATCAGTATTATGCTGCTAGTTTATGCTGGTATTCTGTGAAAGGGTGGGCCTTCCCCGGCTGAGCCGACGCGTTCGTGCTACAAGCGTTAATATAGCTGCAGCGTGGCTCTACCACGTATAAAAAACGTAGTGTATCTCTGTTATGACAAGCAAAGTTGTATGACCTAGATTGCTTCACACATTTTTATTATAGCACTAGCTGTTCCCTGCAACTTTGGCAGCGTATAATTTATTCTTTTTAACTCTAATTATTTTTAAAAATAAAAGTAGGTTAAGTAACTCGTTATAACATAAGCTATCTGCCAGTTAAAGTCACGCCAAAATCGGTGCAGCCATTACGGAGATAAGCTGGAACAAACAGACAGACAGATTTTTTAAAAAAATTGTATTTTTGTTATAAGTACCGTATACACTTTTATATACATTTTGTAAAAAGCTGTTATTTTGACATTACAAACAGACTCCAATTTTATTTATTTGTATAGATCACGTGTACATTGTACGTTAGTGTACAATTTCTTTACGTCCGTGTCCTATATAACAAAACATTGTTGAGGCTACATTATAACATATTATAGTAAAATATATTTCGTATGTTGCATAAATCGGGTCCCTTTTGGTTTAGGACAAGGGACTTCAAATACGAAAACAAAGGATATTCTGCGGCTCTGTCGTTGTTTAAAAGCTATAATCAAATTCAAGGATAGAAGGGATAACATTTTGAAAGAAAGTAAGCTCTATCTCATGTCGAAATATCAAACTGAATATTTATTGATATATTTAGTGTACCGTGTAGTGATGATGTAAGAATATCCACTACCCCATATCATCCCGTTGGTATCGTAAGAGCCGGCAGACGAAAACCAGGAGAAAGGCAACAGCGTCTTAGTAATAATAACTAAAAAATAAAAAATTGCTGTTGCCAACCCGCCTGCCAAGCGTGGCGACTGTGGTAAAGATAATAAGACTACTAAGAGATAATCTATGGGTGAGACTAGCAATGGACTTTGATAGGCTGTAATTACAATGGTATTTTAGTCTACTAAATTAAACTTGTAGACTAAATTACCCATTATCAGTACAATATTACATTACCATTATGTTAGCATTTTCTGTTAAATACATGAATATTTCATTTAAATCTAACAAGCATTATGGTTAAAACAGTAATTAAAAAACACGACTGTGTTAAAAAGTTTACAGAAAAGTACGATCGCTTCCATTGTTTTTTGTATTTCAAGATGCAATATATAAATATTACATAGCTTATGCTACTTCCACAATTAGGGAGAATCTAACGACATCTCATTTGTTAAAATCCATCAAGCCGTTCAGGCTTCAGAGCGCGCCAAACAAATAGACATACATACATGAATACGTTATTCATACTCTCGACACACATTACTCTCCTTCTGGGGCAGTCGGGTAAATAGGCTACTAACGAATATGTCTAGAGAACGGAGCGTAGCTTATTCGTATCGTTATAATGATAATAATGTAAGGCAATTGATTTCAGCTTCATCTGTAGAAATAATAATGTTACTCACTTCAATACATTTGACACAGTTTGAACATCAGACAAGTACTCGTATCCTAATGTATTCCCTGCTCATGTATCATGTACGATCGTTGGTTATTGTCTTACTATTATGATGTCTGAAATTGGAACAATGAATATATTAGAATATATGTTTGTTCGTATTAGAATATTCGGTACAGTCTGTGGCTACAGCTATATCGAATGTTGACATTAAGTTATAATGTTTGAGATGTTGCTTTTTACTGCGTTTTTAGTATCTGGCTTTCTGTATGTCTGTTCGGGTCGAATTTAGTGATTGATTTTAAACTAACTTACCGATGAGGTCGAGACTTTTGGAACATAGCTCAAAATTGGATCATTTTAATGAAAATTATTTAAAAAAAACGTGCTTATATTAAAAAAAATATTACATAATTTTTACAAAATCACTTGTTTTATATTGCAAATATTATCCAATTCTTAGTTGGCATTTTTCCCATGTGAAAAAAGGTATCCATGAACTATATACATACAGCAACCACTTGCTATCAATTGAACTGCAAGTTCTTTGGTTATTTAAGTTTTATAAAAATTGGTTTGCCATTAAAGTTTTATGTTTTGTATAAAAAATCTGTATCAACAAATATCCACATGCCAGGGTAGCAGCATTAGCAGCGTGGGGAAAGGTTCAGTATGAGCTGGCTATGTCCTATATTCCGTCTATACCGCGTGGTTATTTTAGTCAATTCTGTCAAAGTTGTACCTATTCATTAAGTTTCTGCAACTTTTTTTTTAATGAGAATGTCAAACGACTACACTTTCGACCTTGTGTTAAGTAGATATTGCGGTACATATTCATCGACATCTATTCTCAGTTAAAAAATAAAATGCAGATATGTTGTCACCCCTGAGGGCTAAGATGGAATGCCTTGTTATAAATTATACGATTCTTGTTCCTCACTCCTCATTCCGTCGGACAACCAGTTGATCGGTGGGGCACCCTATTTTTGTCAATATATCAGGCATTTGAATTTTCGAAATTCGGCAGGCGGGACTACTTTACCCAACTTCAATACAAGCTCTATTGAAGTTGCGTAAGTCCCGCTGCTTGGATTTGGTGATCTCTCTATTCAACTGCCTGTATGCTGTCAAATCTACTGAAAACTGCAGCTTCATTTCCCGTCTAACAGCCACGAGATTAAGAGTGTGATTGGAAAGATAGAGGGATATCTCCCTCTCTTTCGAACTCGAATAATCCTATAATATACCATCGTAACTTGTCTATCTTATCTTTCAACTCCAGGATCTTCTCGTCAGTCCTCAGGGTGCGTGCGTTGCATGTTGCCAGGTCGACTCATCTTAGGTGGCAACCGAACCTCCACTGGAGTTTCTTAGCATCCCATACCACCGTAGCCAGGAATAGCGGTGCCGCCGAGGACTGAAGGCCGTCTCTTCGTAACTTTCATGTCATGGGGGAGATATTTGCCATAGCTGCCACGCTTGGCGAGCAGGTTGGCAACCGCAGTTTTTTTATTGTAATCTTGCTGTTATCAGGAAGATGCTGCTGCCCATCTCCTGCCTGTTTCCCACTGTCGCCTCTTACGAAACCCACGGAAAGATATGGGGTAGTGGTTATACTTAACCGACACTACACGGAATTCATTATTATAATTGTTCAAATAGCCTTCCTTTCACTTAAATAAATATTACCTTCTTTGTTCATTAACGCTAAATATATAAAATCGTAGCTCAAAGTAATTTTGGCATTGATGTATAAGCTCTCAGATTAAGCATACAGAAAACTTTGAAAGTAGACAATTTACTTTATGTATTTTTATAGGCATAAGTAATTGTTAGCTCAGAAATCCCTACTTAATACTGTAAATGTGCGCGATATTAGCCGCGAGTGTAAGCTAGTACTAGACAAACGTAATTAAAACACGTCTTGACAAATTTATAGGTCGTTTAGTAATTATCTAGTTATGTTTTAATATGCCTCAATAAATACGTTCAGCGGGGCAAGCCCTCTTGCATTACACCGTTATGAGTAGCTGCTAAGAGATCACGTGTGATGGAAAGGGCTATGCAAGAAATGTTTGGGTGACAAAATCAGTAACGAGGATGTACACCGAAGAAATAAATTAATTGACATACCCCAGCGCATCAGTAAACTGAAGTGTCAATGGGCCGGCAAATACTCTGTCATGAGTAGAGGTCTCTCAGCGTGCGATGTTCAAAGCTATGCTCTGAGTTACTCTGCGAGGTGAAATCCGTAACGAGCGTAGGTATAACGAGGGAGGGTCGAAGGACATGAGTAGCTGATAAAACACAGTGGATCCGTAAGCTGAAGTGGCAATGGGCCGGCCATATAGCACGGAGAACCGACAACCGATGCGGAAGTAAGGTTCTCGAGTGGAAGCATCGTACTGGAGAACGTAATTGTGTACAATCACAATTTAAAAAGACATACAGTTAGCAAACGCCTTCGATGTCAGCCGATGCCACCGCCCGTGGAGGTATTTACTGTTTACGCGGTCGTCGCAAATATGTTAGTTGTCACGAAATTGGAAATAAGATAATTTTGGGTATAATTTTGCTCATTATCATTATTTATTAACATTACGTACATACTTATAAGTTAAAATATTTATTGAACAAGATTATATTTATTACTATAGTATGTGCCATATCGATTGAGAAAAACGGACAATGACCTCAGATATGAGCCGAGTGTCAAAAGGCGTAACTTACAAAATCTCAATTTAGATGTGATAACAATATTTAAATATTGATATTATTCCCACTTCTAGGTCAGCACATATGTTTTGTTTTTTTGTTTCTTAAATAATATTGTCTGTGGTTCCTATAAACATAGTAAAATCTTACGGTACATCGCGAAAAATGTGTTATATTTTATATTTCAATTTATGGTAAGTAACGCAGCAATTCATTTAATAACAGTTTCATATTAAAAAAATATTTGAAGCAATATAATCACCATATTGAGCTTTTGCAAATTCATCCCTTTAAAATAAACAAAACGCGCGTTACGTCAGTTCGTTCTAAAAGAAACGTGACAATGGCAGCCAGAGATGCGTCACCTTTTTTGGGCCGGTCCGCCATTTTGTTTTCATTCGTGTTCGGATAGCGCTTGCGTGTGTACGTCTCGGGTAATTCATAGCATTCATTGCATTGTTTTAGTTGAGTTTTTACTGTTAAATTTGTTATATCGTTAAGTTTTTGTTTTTTGAATCTGTTATATTAGTTTTACTGTGACGGTCGTTACTAAATCGACATGAGTTCAGGAGAATTTGGTGAAGGACCCGGTCCTTCAACATCAAGTGGAAAGAGACGTCGCCGACCCATAATAAACGTAGCAGGTACGTACAAATAGGTACAAATGCGACGACGTAGCCTTTCTATTTCTTAAAGCGCTCTTTTTATGTGACCATGTGGTATTTATTTTCTAAAACAATATGTATTTATGTGATGTAGTACTATGGTAGTATATTTTTGTCATTTATTTACAGGCCCATCTTCTGGAGCACCTTTAACGTCACCAGTAAAAAAGAGAAAACCTACCACTTTGTCGGTCGGGGAACAAGAGATTATCATTAATGTATACAAATATGTCAAAAACACCTGGCCCGAAGACGTGTATCCTTCAAACGTTAATATGGTAGAAAAGGTTTCGGAGATCTCAGGAGTCAGCAAGAGCACTATATATCGCGTATTAAGCGTGTATAGAGATTCCCATAAAATACCAGAAAAGGGAATAATTAATAAAAGAAAAAAGTCTGTAATTGACAAGTTGGACGATTTTGATAAATCGGCTATAAGAGCGAAAGTGCATCAGTTCTTTCTTGCAGGAGAATTACCGACTTTAGACAAAATTTTGCTCAGTATAAATCAAGATGACCAGTTGCCAAACTTGAGCAAAACTTCCCTGCGACGTGTGTTGCGCCATTTAAAATTCAAATATATAAAGAGAAACAGAAAAAGTGGTCTAATAGATCGCCCAGAGATAGTTCTGTGGCGTACCAGATATTTGAGAGAAATACAAATATTAAGAAACGAGGGACGTAACATTTTTTACCTTGACGAAACATGGATTAACGCAGGTCATACTATGGGAAAGGTATGGGAAGACACCACAATTGAATCTTCTCGTCAATCACGGTTAGAAGGCTACTCTACTGGCGCGAAAGCCCCTTCGGGTAAAGGAAAGCGATTAATAGTTGTACACGTTGGCAATGAAAATGGCTTTTTGGAGGGATGTGATTGGGTATTTGAATCATCATCTACTGGTGACTACCATGAGAGTATGGACGCTCTCCATTTCGAGGACTGGTTTAGAAAAGTAATAGAAAAACTGCAAAGCGGCGATGTCATAGTTATGGATAACGCTAGTTACCACTCCAGACGTTTAGAAAAAACCCCAACAATGTCTTGGCGGAAACAAAATATGCAGGAATGGCTAGAATCTAAACAGATCGCATACGTGCCCTCGGACACAAAGACCCACTTAATGGAAAAAATAAAGGCAGTTAAAGATAACTATCGAAGTTACGTCACCGACGAGATGGCAAAAGAAAAAAGCATCACAGTGGTAAGGTTACCTCCTTATCACTGTGAGCTTAACCCCATTGAACTTGTGTGGGCAGATGTGAAAGGGTACGTTGCACGAAAAAATACAACTTTCAAGTTAAAAGATGTTAAAAATTTACTTAAAGATGGTTTAACTCAAATCACGCCAGATAAATGGAAAAACTGTGTTCAGCATGTCCTTAAGGTTGAACAAAAAATGCGTGGCATGGATGATAGAATTGACCAAACTGCAGATCGCTTTATAATTAATGTTACAGATAGTTCATCAAGTGAAGATACGAGTGATGATTGCACCGAATAAAAATAAAGTTCTTATATAATATTAAAAATAAAGTTTTATCTTTTGCATAAGTACGTACTTATTCGGTGTCGTTATCACTCGAATCTTTATATGTGTTATAAATTAATGTTTTTTGTTGTTAAATGAATAAAGTACTTTATAACAATAGATGATTTTTCTTCTACAGCGATCTTTCACATAACTTTTTAATAATAGTTAATAAATATATATTATATCAATCATTATAAAAAAATCATTATAAATAAAGAAAGTACTACATATAAAATGTGCCTATATATTGAAGGTTTGTAACCCCTGGTTAAACGACCGAAAGGTCATTGTCCGTTTTTCTCAATCGATTTGGCACATACTATACTAGAAAAAATACATTTACAAGTGTTGCAACGACAAATATTTTCGTGACAATTTCTTTTTGTATATGTTTTCAGTTTTCGATTAATAAATATAATCATGTTGTAGTGTATTCGCATTCAGTTAAAAGAAGTTTGGAAAATCCAAAAGTGCACGACTCACAATGATAGAGAAAACATTAAAAAAATAGTGAATTGTAGTTCTATTCGTCAATGAGTTCCAATAGCAGTCAACGAAGTACACCTTGAAGTCAGTCCGTCAAGTACGGAGGTAAGGACTATTCTATATATCTATTATATTCTATAACTAACAAAACGAGGCTAAGCTCGGCACATTTAGTTCTCCTCGTCGAGGAGTTTCAGTAGCAGTCATCAAAGTACACATTCAGGTGATTCCGTGAAAACCAGAGGTGAGGTCTATTCATAACTAATAAAACGAGCCCAAACTTGGCACATCTAATTCTCCTCGTCGAGGAGTTCCAGTAGCAGTCATCAAAGTACACATTCAGGTCATTCCGTGAAAGCCAGAGGTGAAGTCTATTTACAACTAATAAAACGAGCCCCAACTCGGCACATTTAGTTCTCTTTGTCGAGGAGTTCCAGTAGTAGTCATCAAAGTACACTTTCAAGTCACTCTATCAAGTCCGGAGGTAAGGTCTCATCATAAATAAGAAAACGAGCCCAAACTTGGCACATCTAGTTCTTCTTGTTGAGGAGTTCCATGTTTTCTTGATAATGTGTTTGTAATGATTATTCGCTATATATTTAAGTGAAATACCACTGACTCACTCACTCGTCACCTTCCTCCTCAAGATCTCCAAAACTATACGCCCCATGAACTAAAAATTTGGCATATACATATACTCGTTTATCAACGTAGGCACTCAATAAGAAAGGAGTTTGGAAAACTCAATCCCTGACGGGGTGAAATAGGGTATTACAGCTTGTTTATTATATGAGAGACCCTCTTTACACGCAATATTAATTACAAAAAGAGTGATTTAAATGTACCGACCAATAATTTGCATAAGCGGAGTTAGTACCTATCGTTTTGATTAAACATAATCAAAGCCAGTGAAGTCATTTATATAATCCATTCGCATTACGGTGTCATTGCTTTGTTATTACGATATCAGTCAAAGTGACCCGACGTGTGCCCCTAGTTATTCTGCAAATAAAATTACAATTAACGGATTTTCACTAAGGAATTTGTAGTGTGCCTACAATGCCTAATATTTATGATGGTTATATTGTTTCAAATAAATAATCAGAATTTGAACAAATTCAATGTAAAATTAGTTGTGGGTGCAATTCGTAGACTCGGTAGGACAGTGGATAAATCTTGAGCTGAGAGGGTAATGGTTTTAAACCCGCGCGGAATAATTGTTTTTACAAATAATTGTTCGGCTTGAGAATATATTTGTCAATTATTAGTATATTTAAATATTTGATATTTGTCAATACATGTATTAATATATCTAAAGCTAGCATAATATATAATTTGTTAGGTAATTAATAAGATGAATGCGTATAATGCAGTGTAATATAGCCTATAAAGATAGTTGTAATTATTGCAATAATACTATACTCGTGTGTATAGGAAACGCATTCACTATATAAGAGAAATACTAGTGTAAGTGTAGCTGTAGTTACATTTTACTCGACTCAAAACAAAAGTTCTTAAATCGACTGTAGGTTTTTTTTCTTAGAAGCCAGAAAAACTTACAGCTTATAAGACGGCAATAAAACAATTTCGTTTATAACAGACTTAAAGTACCAAGACTACAGAGATGAGTAGCATTGCCTGTAGACATATGTATACATATAAATAAAATTAAAGTGCCTGTGTGTAACGAAATAACAGCCTTTTATTGAGGTCGGGGGTTTATTTGCATGTCATTAAGGCAAAAATAGTCCGACTAGGTAAGTCCAACTTCGACTGAGAGGTCAATCGACGGATTTAACTCGGCTGGGCAGCGTTAGGGAAATTACGACACATCTTCTCGTCAGGTATACCTGAAAATCCGAAAATGAGATTATACAATCAGTGTGTGTTGCCAGTGATGACTTATGGAACTGAGACGTAGTCTTTCACTGCTGGCCGTATGAGGACGCTCAAGGTCGCTCAGCGAACTATAAAGAGATAAACATAGCAATTAGGATATCCGCAGTAAAACGAAAGTGATCGACATAGCTCAACGGATTGGTAAGTTGAAGTGGTAATGGGCCGGCCATATAGCTCGAAGAACCGACGACCGATGGGGAAAAAAATTTCTCGAGTGGCTGCCTCGTACCGGTAGGCGAAGTGTAGGACTACCCCCCACTAGTTGAAGTGACGACCTCGTAAGACATGTAGGAACTCGATGGATGCAGGTGGCTTAGTACCGTTGCATTCCTGGTGGGAGGCCTATGTTCAGCAGTGGACTTGTGAAGGGCTGTAATGATGATGATGAAGGCAAAAATATATTTTTTTTTTAATTTTTGCTTGTCTATTTATTTGTCTGTTCGGGCTTATCTTCGAAATTCCTGAATCGATTGTAATGAAACTTTGCAAACAGATAGAGAGCAATGCTATGTGTTATAGGAAAAACTTTTTTGTAAAATCGATAAAATAATAAAATAAATGGTGCGATATCTTAAATCTAAATGATGACATAAATGGCATTAGAGGTACATATACACGACCGAAGCCAGAGTGGGTTCGATATACATCAGTACTTCATACAAAATGTTCCATAAATGTATTAAATATTTACTAGTCCAGTAATTTTAAGCGTAAATAACTAAAAGCCTGTATCCAACAGGACCCTCTAAAAGTTCGCATTTAAAAGCATATATAGCCATGTTCAAGGTTAATATCCTAAACGTTATTTTCATCCCAAAATTTATTTTGCTTGCCGGATAAAATTTCGTTACAAAATGAAAAGAATTACGTACTTTGCGTCAATCTAACAGGACCCTCTGAATTTGCATTAAATGATCATTGTGTTTTCAACAGTAAGTAACTTCCGTACTATTTCTATGGGGTAAGGGTGACAAACGAGCAGGATCTAAATCTTTGATTAAGAATCAAAATACAGATGACTGAATTGACACTGGCAGAATTCTATCATGAGAAGCCATAATTTAAAAGAAGAAGAAGAAAATACAGATGTAGAGAATATGGTCCTCCCCCGGTTGAGCTACATCCATAATATATAGTTGCAGCGTGGCTTTACAATGTAAAAAAAAATATTTTAGTTTATTTAGTAGGTGACAACGCATCTGCGTTTTGATTTTTAATCGAGGATAGATGAAGATATCAATGGGACACAGCATCCACTTACCATCGGGTAGAATATGTGCTCGTTTGCCGCTCCTCTTTTATAAAAAAATATTTTGTCCTTAGCACCTCAAAACAATACTATATTAATAGTAGAATAAATAACATACTAAAGTTTATCATATGAAATTACTATTTCTTCCTTCAAAAACAAAACGTAATATAAGTTTACACAATAAAAGTTTGGAATTGGAAAATAAAAATGTACTAACATAAAAGAAATAAAACAAAGAACGATCGGAAATTATAACTTGTGTTCCAAGTATTACACGATCATGTTACGACTTAACTGTTAAAGAAATAGCTTCTATCCAAAAACCTTAAAGAAACATTCCGGATACGCTCGCAATAATATTACTCAAGTGGTTTTATCCTGTTTCCCGGATCTTAGTATCATGTTTATTTAACCATGTTTTCCTTTTTGAACTGGCAACTGTAATGTGATCAATTTCGTTGTCACTGGGGATGATATTTTGTAAATACACTTTTTCGAGAGGTTTAGATTAAACGCTTCTTTTTGTTTTGGAATGTTTTTGTAGTTGACCGAACGCTTTTATTGGATCGCCGTTTTATGTTTTGATTATATTGACTGAACTTCACAATGTAGTTGCGGTGTAGGAGAGTTCTCCTGCCCTTGGGTGTCGTAAGAGGCGACAGATTCTCATTTCTGATTTGAGAAGGCAATTAAACTGGATACGAGCAGCAGCAGCTTCTAGATAACAATCGAAAATGAAAAGATCGTGGTTGACAACCCATCTGCCGAGCGTGGCAACTATGCCAGTTATCCTCCTGAGGGAGGCATATGATAGCGGAACAATAAAAGAAATAAATGCTTTTAGCGTATCCTGGCAAATTGACGGATCATCGCAGTCCTACAGTCATTAATGCTTGTCTGGCTGCTCAACAACATTGGCCTGATGTTAATTTAACAGCACACTGACCACAGTTCGGTCTCAATAAGATGAAGATTATGAAACCAGGGTAGTGTTTAGTCCATACAATTTACTTGGTGTTCGCATGCTAATTTGCCCTTTCTTACAGAAAAAAAGAATGCCTCCGTTTTTGTCCCCCGACGAAAAACATGGGTGTATATGTTTAACGTGTGTATCAGTGTATATGTGTATTTGTGTACATGTGTGTCTGTCTGTTGCATCATAGCTCGTGAAAGGATGGACTGATATTGATTAAGTTTATTTCTTTTGTAAGGTATCTTATTTGAGAATATTCATAGCTATATTTCAAAAAAATCTGTTTAGCCGTTTTAAGATCATCACCTCTTTTTTGTCGGGGGTTTGTGAGATTCTTAAATTAAGTAATATCCTTGGGTAAACACAAGAGCCAAGATTTTTTACAAAACCATCTATATCTACAAATACTATATACGTATTATTTGAAAACTAGCGAACTTTTAAAATTAGACAAGTTCCAGTTATTTCGACGTTATAATACTTTCCCAAAACAAATTACTTTAATGAACGTAAAAATATAAAATAAAATATACAGTCATCACTGTTACCATTCTTATTTTGTTGTTATAAAAAATATAATCTGTCCAGTTTTAGATGAGGAAATAGGGGAATACGAGAAGATGGTTTCGTCATTTTTCATACGGATAATCAGTCGAAGCTCTTACTGTCTCTTTCAGTTGTAGCTCGGTCAATTGGACGCAGTTCGACTGTAATATATTTTTTAAGAACCTAATCTTCAAATGTCCTTCCGACCAGATATCCCATAAAGCTGTAACAATGTAATACTATACGTACCACGCTCTCACAGAATACGATCGTAAAATAGCAGCTTAATGCTGCTGTTTATATGGCGAGTGTACCGCAAATACTATTTACTGTAACGAGGCAGTTTATCTTAGTCCTCACGATTGACAACGCATCTTATTTTTGGTTCGTATTCGATAATAGATGTAGATGTCTATGGACCGCAGTACCTACTTATAATTAGTTGAACTGTGTGCCCTATTATCACTCTCTTTTTTTATATAGGTTAAAGGTGACAAACGAGCACACAGTCCACCTGATGGTAAGTGGTTGCTGCGGCCCATAGACATCTACATCTATCCTCTATTACAAATCAAAATGTAGATGCGTTGTCACCCGTGAGGACTAAGATGGAACGCCTCATTTCCAGTAAAAAGGGCCTCCGGTCACCTGCACTCACCAAGCGAAACGCAGAGGTGAACTTCTACTTCACGCTGGTTTTCTTTGAGGTCGTGGTACCACCCCGGTTCGAGCCGGCCCATCCGTGCGACAGCAAAAGCTGCCGCTTGGCTCTACCATTGTTAATGAAACACTCAATTTTCATCATCTCATTCATCTCTTTCATGAAACACTCAATTTTATGAACACGAATGTAAGTTTAAAATAAATTATTAATTACGGAAATATAACTTCGCTTCCCTTTAGGATTTTATTCAGACTTTTCCATAAACAAACAGAGAACAAATGTTAAAACTACACGCTCAAATAATGTTTTGTATTCGGATTGCCCGTAACAAACAAACCCGTCATGAAATTCACATTGAATGAAGAGGACTGCATATAATATGACTTCCATGCTTGTACATATCAGCAGCTAAAAGGCCAAATCGTTTTGGCGACATTTTAGGCATTTTGTAAGTTTTTAACAGTGGTAGAGCCACGCGGCAGCTTTTGCTGTCGCACGGATGGGCCGGCTCGAACCGGCGTGATACCAGACCTCACAGAAAACCAGCGTGAAGTAGAGGTTTACCTCTGCGTTTCGCTTGGTGAGTGCAGGTGGCCGGAGGCCCTTTTTACTGGAAATGAGGCATTCCATCTTAGTCCTCACGGGTGACAACGCATCTACATTTTGATTTGTAATAGAGGATAGATGTAGATGTCTATGGGCCGCAGCAACCACTTACCATCAGGTGGAATGTGTGCTCGTTTGTCACCTTTATCCCATAAAAAATGATTTACTTGTGTAGCGGCAAGTATTTATATTAATGCACTTGTAATTATTTTATTTGTTATAACGTATTAAGTAAATATTGCACTAACATAATATGAGCCAATGCCTTGAATAGATTTTATTAAAGTTTACTCTTTAAATATCAATTTTCATATACAGCCCGAGGTATAAAATTAGATGAGGAGCCAAATGAAGTATTAACAAAAAGGGAATTCCGTATGTTGCCCTCCGTGTAACACATTCGTGCATACTGAACGCGTGTAAAGATGGCGCTAATGGTTGAATATGCTTAAACGTTTTTATAGTTAGTTCGGTCACCCGACAAACGTGCACACATTCCACCTGATGTTAAGTGTATGCAGTGACTCAAAGATATCTACGTCTATCTTCAATTAAAAATAGAAACAGAAACTTTTTTATTCAATATAGATTATAAAGAATTCTTTTTGAAAGTCACTCTTTTGTATAATTACCACTGGTTCGAAAAAAACCTCTGTCCTGGGCAGAACCAGCAAGAAACCCAGCGGGACTTTTTTTTTAAATAACAGCTTACAATCATGTATGTTACACAAATTAACAACACAACAAATTAGAAATAGCTTGGGAGCGATCACCTCACTTCCAGGGGTTATTATCATCTATAAATTCTTTAATATTATAATAACCCTTTTTATACAAACTTAGTTTAATAAAGTTTTTGAACTTTGAGCAGGTCAAATTTTGTATATTTTCTGGAATTTTGTTGTAAAAGCGTATACATCGCCCCAAGAATGAATTACTGACTCGATGGAGTCGAGTAACTGGTACTACTAGCTTGTGTCTGTTCCTAGTATTTACAGAATGAATATCACTTATTTTTGTAAAACTACTTTTATTTTTGTGTACGTACATTACATTTTCATAAATGTATTGAGAGGCCAAAGTTAATATATTAATTTCCTTAAATTTTTGTCGCAGCGACTCTTTAGGCTTTAAATCATAAATTGCTCTTGTGGCCCTCTTCTGCAAAACGAATATAATTTCAGTGTCAGCTGCGTGTCCCCATAGCAAAATACCATACGACATTATGCTATGGAAATAGCTAAAGTAAACTAGTCTAGCTGTTTAAACACTAGTTAGACTTCTAATCTTTTTTACAGCATATGCTGCAGGACTAAGTCTGCTTGCTAGCTTTGATATATGGGGGCTCCATTGAAGCTTCACGTCTAGTGTGATTCCAAGAAAAATGTGTGTGTGTGTGTGTGTGTGTGTGTGTGTGTGTGTGTGTGTGTGTGTGTGTGTGTGTGTGTGTGTGTGTGTGTGTGTGTGTGTGTGTGTGTGTGTGTGTGTGTGTGTGTGTGTGTGTGTGTGTGTGTGTGTGTGTGTGTGTGTGTGTGTGTGTGTGTGTGTGTGTGTGTGTGTGTGTGTGTGTGTGTGTGTGTGTGTGTGTGTGTGTGTGTGTGTGTGTGTGTGTGTGTGTGTGTGTGTGTGTGTGTGTGTGTGTGTGTGTGTGTGTGTGTGTGTGTGTGTGTGTGTGTGTGTGTGTGTGTGTGTGTGTGTGTGTGTGTGTGTGTGTGTGTGTGTGTGTGTGTGTGTGTGTGTGTGTGTGTGTGTGTGTGTGTGTGTGTGTGTGTGTGTGTGTGTGTGTGTGTGTGTGTGTGTGTGTGTGTGTGTGTGTGTGTGTGTGTGTGTGTGTGTGTGTGTGTGTGTGTGTGTGTGTGTGTGTGTGTGTGTGTGTGTGTGTGTGTGTGTGTGTGTGTGTGTGTGTGTGTGTGTGTGTGTGTGTGTGTGTGTGTGTGTGTGTGTGTGTGTGTGTGTGTGTGTGTGTGTGTGTGTGTGTGTGTGTGTGTGTGTGTGTGTGTGTGTGTGTGTGTGTGTGTGTGTGTGTGTGTGTGTGTGTGTGTGTGTGTGTGTGTGTGTGTGTGTGTGTGTGTGTGTGTGTGTGTGTGTGTGTGTGTGTGTGTGTGTGTGTGTGTGTGTGTGTGTGTGTGTGTGTGTGTGTGTGTGTGTGTGTGTGTGTGTGTGTGTGTGTGTGTGTGTGTGTGTGTGTGTGTGTGTGTGTGTGTGTGTGTGTGTGTGTGTGTGTGTGTGTGTGTGTGTGTGTGTGTGTGTGTGTGTGTGTGTGTGTGTGTGTGTGTGTGTGTGTGTGTGTGTGTGTGTGTGTGTGTGTGTGTGTGTGTGTGTGTGTGTGTGTGTGTGTGTGTGTGTGTGTGTGTGTGTGTGTGTGTGTGTGTGTGTGTGTGTGTGTGTGTGTGTGTGTGTGTGTGTGTGTGTGTGTGTGTGTGTGTGTGTGTGTGTGTGTGTGTGTGTGTGTGTGTGTGTGTGTGTGTGTGTGTGTGTGTGTGTGTGTGTGTGTGTGTGTGTGTGTGTGTGTGTGTGTGTGTGTGTGTGTGTGTGTGTGTGTGTGTGTGTGTGTGTGTGTGTGTGTGTGTGTGTGTGTGTGTGTGTGTGTGTGTGTGTGTGTGTGTGTGTGTGTGTGTGTGTGTGTGTGTGTGTGTGTGTGTGTGTGTGTGTGTGTGTGTGTGTGTGTGTGTGTGTGTGTGTGTGTGTGTGTGTGTGTGTGTGTGTGTGTGTGTGTGTGTGTGTGTGTGTGTGTGTGTGTGTGTGTGTGTGTGTGTGTGTGTGTGTGTGTGTGTGTGTGTGTGTGTGTGTGTGTGTGTGTGTGTGTGTGTGTGTGTGTGTGTGTGTGTGTGTGTGTGTGTGTGTGTGTGTGTGTGTGTGTGTGTGTGTGTGTGTGTGTGTGTGTGTGTGTGTGTGTGTGTGTGTGTGTGTGTGTGTGTGTGTGTGTGTGTGTGTGTGTGTGTGTGTGTGTGTGTGTGTGTGTGTGTGTGTGTGTGTGTGTGTGTGTGTGTGTGTGTGTGTGTGTGTGTGTGTGTGTGTGTGGTGTGTGTGTGTGTGTGTGTGTGTGTGTGTGTGTGTGTGTGTGTGTGTGTGTGTGTGTGTGTGTGTGTGTGTGTGTGTGTGTGTGTGTGTGTGTGTGTGTGTGTGTGTGTGTGTGTGTGTGTGTGTGTGTGTGTGTGTGTGTGTGTGTGTGTGTGTGTGTGTGTGTGTGTGTGTGTGTGTGTGTGTGTGTGTGTGTGTGTGTGTGTGTGTGTGTGTGTGTGTGTGTGTGTGTGTGTGTGTGTGTGTGTGTGTGTGTGTGTGTGTGTGTGTGTGTGTGTGTGTGTGTGTGTGTGTGTGT
>JAVANC010000019.1:43842343-43899843 GCA_033319125.1 Parnassius glacialis | reverse complement strand
GTGTGTGCATGCGTGCGTGATTGTTTGTGTGTGTGTGTTTGTGTGTGTGTGTGTGAGAGTGTGTGTGTGTGTGTGTGTGTGTGTGTGTGTGTGTGTGTGTGTGTGTGTTTTCCTTCATTACTATTTACATGAGCTTTGTATTTATGTAAAGGTAGCTCGGCAATATTACTGGTAGGGATAAATAGTTATACGTTTATCCAAAATACACATTTCTACAGAGTAACCAGCTTGGGAGTTTTAAGCTCGACTACGTGTTGTTGGTCGTTTGTTGCGCGCGAAGAGAGAGCTTTACTTTTATATTTAGCTTATTCTATTTTACAGTCTCACTTATTTCATAGCGGCCTTTAGTAAATTTGTTTCTTAAAGTAAATAAGTTGTCTTTTTTTTGTTCCTCAGGTATATCTGGAAGCCCTTGGTTAATTTTAAATTCCAATGTTATCTTGTAATTAATAGAATTGTAAATAATAGAATTATTTTGCCACTAAAATTTTATTTTGTTTATAAGTGTGTGATTATGAGTACGTCAAAAGCATTTAAAAAAATATCGTACAAATGATGAGCCGCACTAGCTAAGCGTCATAAATTTCAACGTGCGCTCGAGATCAGCCTAAATTGCTTCCCGAGGAAACCATTTTTTTTAAATCTGCTATTAAATTAAATGGAACAAGGTCATATATAAAATTTCAGATCTTTGTCACGACTGAAAATTTTCATTAATGATGAATATATAGTAATATCATGTTTCGTAAAAAATGCTTTCTTAATAAAAGTTTAAATAAATAGAGAGGCGTATATAGAACGAAGATATGGGAAGGGAGAAACAGCTCATGTGATGGTAAATAGATGCCACAGCCTATAGACATCTATATTTATCTTTGAGTAAGAATCACAACGCATATGCTTTGTTCTGAGGACTACGTTATTTCTCGTTTCCAGTAAAGGTTTTTCGGTTCTCGTCAGACGCCATTAGAAAAGCAGTAGTATTATACTGCTATTTCAAGATACACAGAGATTCAATGTCTCTTGTCCAATCAACGCGATCGGAAAAGATTGGTCGTCGACGATTCCGGTCAGTTTCTGTTGAATACGGTCAAGTGGAAAGAGCTAATACTACGGTACCCCTATCTGCCTGTGCGCGTGGTTAATCATCACTTAAAACTGTAATAAACAATGTCATTGGTCGTGGTAGAGCTTGTTGAAGGAATGAATATATCCAACATAAAGGCAAAGGACAAGAACAGAAAGGGCAGCAGCATCTTCCTGATAACAATTCCAATTGCGTAAACTATGGAAAATATCCCCCCCCCACCTTATTGTTTATATGGAGGTCTTTGCTCAGCTTCGGATAAAAAAGTTTTAATATAAGTTAAATCCAAGGCACACAATTTACCCGTGTTTAAAAAAGGTGACTGTTTTGTAGGAATTCTAACAAAGCATAAAAAGTAGCATTATGTTTACTCACAAGAAAGTTGAAGTGAGCTAATTTGGCTCAGTTTTAATTAGCAAATTGCGAGCAGCTGTTCCTACTCAGTATTAATATTTGTTTTTCATTTGAACAGGGTAGCGCGTGTTTTTAAGGTTATTGTGTTTTAAGTTTACCGCGCCAAATTCGGCAAACGGAACAGTCATGTACAGACAGACCACGGTATAAATAAATATTCCTGCTATATATTTATACATTGGACAGACAGTCAGAATCCGAGATAATAGTGATATAGAGGTCATCACCGCGTAGCGGTCACCAGAGGTGATGTCCTCTATGTCTGTCTATCCGTCCTAAAATTCTTCTACCATATTAGATATGAGATTGAATTCTTTTTTTTTATTAAACTTAAGTGATAAATGAAATTTCAGTCTAGTGGCTACTGTAGTCCAGTGACACCTGCAACTAACTTCAAACAAGGCAGGTTAGAGATGCCTTATCACCTCTGAGGAATAAGATGGTTTGCCTCACAGCCTGTAGCTGTACTGGTTCTCTATAACCTGCAGAGCGGAGAGCAGCAGCGCAAGCACTGCTAGTTGCTATCAGAAATAGGCAAGAGAGTGCTTTCCCCTCAGATGGACTCCTGCGCAAAGAAGCAATTCTACCACCTTGATTTTTGGAATTAGATTTTTTATAGAAGTTTTGTTTATGTATTTTAAAAGGTTAATTAAATAGCTCTTTATACAAATATTTAAAAAATCTACAATTGATCATTATTTTTTCTTAAATTTTATATAATATTTTTCCGACTTTTCTTTAGTTATTTTTCTTTTAACACTAAACACTACATTGCTTAGCATCAAATGGATCAATTTGGATTTATTCTTCATTTCTAACTACTAGGAGCTTTAAGCGATTGCTAGAAGTTTAATCAAGGAATCCGTATAGTAAAAAAAATATAAATAAATGAAATCGCTATCGCTTTCAAGTCCACCTTAGGTTATGTAGTGAAGGAAAATATGTGTGGTGGTGTTAGTCCCACCTCCAAAACCCTCTCAATTCACATTTTTATTTTATGCAAGGCAGACGTGTTCAATTAAAGTGATTGCTCACTTTATTCTTTCAAAAATATGAGAGATTTCTCTTTTCTTTATCAATAATTCATTATGTAAGGAAGTTTTGAGGTAAAGTTCATTTTTATATAAATTTATAATATTACGTTTATTATTCATATTTTCTTTGCTCTTTAAATCAACATTATTTTTGTATTATATCTTATTTCGTATTTACTACTATATCTTATATTCGTTTTTACGTGGTAGGGCCACGGTCAGCTACTCAGCTCAACCAGAGAAGGACCACGCTCTCACAGAATACCAGCGTGAAATAGTAGCTTGATGCTGCTGTGTTTCGTATGGTGAGTGTAGACAACCGGAGACTCATTTTAACTGAAAGCGAGGCATTTCATCCTAGTCCTCAGAACGTGCAAACACATCCGCAGCCTTCTTTGTCTGAAGTTGGCCGCAGGTGTCCATGCACTGCAGTAGCAGTACCATCAGGTGCACCGTAGGTTCGTGTGTTACTTCAGTTTAATTAAAATATACCGTCATTCAACTTCACCATACAACGATTAGCATGAAAACAGTAAAGTTACGTAGCGTGCCCGAAGGTAGCGTGGCCCCGCGCTTGAAGCAGACTGCCGACGACTTCACGTGTAGATGTAGGCTTGCAGGATCCCGGGGCAAAGCGGCCCCGGGATAAGGCCTTTAGTAGATGTTTCTCGTTTGAGAACTGAAGCGAGACTGTCCTGTATTCTCCAATTGTTCGGCTTTTATACCTTTTTAGAGAGAACGAGAAATTATTTAAATTAAAACGAAATTTATTGTAAATGACCTACAGCCAAAGAGTATTTATGTAGAAAGAACATCATACCAGAGACGAATTTGAATAAAAGTTACCATAACAACGACATAAATAATAGTTGTCATATTTAGCAATTTTTGGTTTTTGGACTATTATTAAGAAACTATTACATTTTAGTAAGAAATTAGATATTATTCACATAGGAAAAACTAATGCACGGCAGCGTGCACGAAGCCTGAAATTGTAGAGTTACAGAGAATTCAATAAAAGACCAAAAAAGGTAAGACTCCATTGACAGCTATTTTAAAAGTACTAAATAGTGTGAAAATACGCAGTAAAATGATATGTTATTGTGTAAAAACATTACAGGATCCTATATAAATAAAGGTGATGCAAAATATAAATGCAGAAAATCAAAAACAGAATGAAAAAAATAGTATAAAGTGTTGCAAAACATGAATGCAGAATATCAAAACAGTATGGAGAATTAGTGTACAATGAAATGTAAGTAGCATAACACTACACATTACCTTTGTAAATACTACATAATATAATAAACATAGTTTTTTTTATTTGAATATATACACACCTACGTCACCGAGGCCGTGTGATGACATCATCAGGGAATCAATGACTCTATTTCATTGCGTAGCTGTTGTAAGAGACGCCTATAGGAAATGCAAGCTAAACATACCCAGGAAACAGCGTGAAATGTGCGAGCCATTTGGTACTTTGCTCAACAAACTACCAACCGAATGGAAATACAATCCCTTCTATAGAGGATTGATCTTATTCAGGAGCTTACTATCATTATCCGATGGGACGACAAACCGTTACAACCCAAGTAAGATAACGGCCTTACATGCTTATAAGGGCAAGGTGGTGAAACTCTGACGGGTGGAACACCGCCAACTTGCAGACTCCGGGGTGCTACAGGGAATTTCTTAACATAATAACCCAATAACTGACTTTGGTCCGACCCGAAATTTAAACCCGGGAGCTCATGATTAGCAGTCGTGCTTGCAACCACTAAACCAATGACACAGTCAAGTTCAAGACAGTCAAGTCAATACAATTGTAGTGAGCCATAGTAGCTCAGAGACTAAGCACTCGCTGTAAATTTCACATTACGGGGGAAAACCGGGTTCGATTATATAATATATTATAAGCAACAATTTATGTGCTGATTTACCTCGTATTCAGTGTTGAAGGAAACCTGCATGCTTAATAAATGCAAGTTTTCCCTATCCGCTAAAAAGACACAGTTTAACAATGGAAATGTTCATATATGATTCACGGGACAGTAAATGGTTAAACCCTGGACCGCACGCTCAGCAGCCGTGCTTACTACCAGTACACCAACGAGGCTGTGACAATTTACAGTATTCAAAGCTTAAAAATACTTTTGTTGAAATTCATTTTAAGAGTTTTCCTATATTTTCATTCGATATCTTTCAATTCTCACCGTCTGTATTGTTACGACTCGTCGACTTTTATTTTCGTTTTATACTCTCATTTCATATTCTACACATCAGTATGAAATAACAGAACCGTTGAAATGAAGTGTTTTTATTACTTTTTTTCGCTTAAATTGGTCGCTCTAAAATATTTTCTTTTCTACCAAAGAAAAATTGTTTCTGCCAATAAATGAAAAAATGATTATATAAACTGCCTGGGAGCGACATCGCTCCATAAATAACGCAATCTTGCCCCGTCAGCAGTATTATCATTATCAAACAGTGGTACCTGGGTCTGACACTGCTGGACTCTTCCAAGGCCCGCCACTAAGTCCATCTACCATCTTTTTATGAATATATTGGTAATATGTATGAAAAACTACCTACATTCTTCATTTTCAGATAAAGTAGATGCTTGAAGGTACATTACATATACATATATAATTTAATTATATAATTTTACTTCTACTCTATAGAGTAGAAGTAAAATTTCAGAGTATGCGTCCCACAGCTGGGCACAGGACTTCACTCATTATTCTCAGCGCGTAAGCGGTAAATCTGGTGCGTTGCTTCAGTGCGTATTGGCGAACTACACTACATGTGAAGCAGAAATATTTTAAGAATATTATGTCCTCTAGACCGAATTTCAGCTACGACCGACGGCCAATGTATACGCAAGCATGAGTGCAATCCCTATTCCCTTTCATAAACGAAGGTGAGACGAGACGACTGAGGCAATATCAGGCGTAGGAACAACGCCTTTTAGTGCTCTCCGAGGGTGTTTCGACGGAAGTTTCACATGGTTTAAGCACTGTCAAATTCCTCACTCCGGACTGAGAGAATTTCATCACAGAAAAACCCAATAACAGATTTTTAGCCCGGCCCGGGAGTCGAACACAAGACCCCATGACCAGCAGTCGCGTTTACGAGCAATAGACCTGCGAGGCTTCGAAGTATTTTATTCCTCAGGCGTGCAGGCTTCCTCGCGATGTTTGGTTTGTTACTTAACATAAATAACCATTTGTTTGCTGCTGGTACTAATCGGTTTTCTCGTGAACTGTGAAGCAATCCACCACGGCACTATTCTCCAATTTTATTTCAATTACATAAGCATGCCTTAGTCAACTTCGCATAGGGTGGTATTTATTTTATTAGAAATGCATGAAAATACTTCTAATCTACCTTTACATGACGTCATAAAGGAGGTTGAATGATGTGAGGCCCATAAATACCGAGTGATTTAAAAACCTTATTGTCTCGTTTGTCAAGTTGTCAAATATTTTTATTAAATACGATTGCAATTTCTTTGTTTCATTTTTAATTTTATTTATTCTTAATCGTTGTGTAAATCATAACTTTGCTACGAGCGACTTACTAAATTTAGGATTTATTTTAATTATCAACCAGATTGAGCGAAGCAACTCTGTCAACTTATATAACAACTAATATTGACTTACTAAAAAACAGTTATTTACGCTACGGAACAAAATACTGTTTTCCTACATTGAAGTAATATGTACTTACGTACTAGAACAGCTATTTCAAACAAAACATGTGCGCTACTCTATGTCGTTGCGCATCAGTCTTACCGCGCATGCGCGGTTTTTTATCATAATAGATAATGCGTAGGTAGAATTATAAGTAGGTATTTAATTATTGTTTATTTAGAGTACATAATATATTGTTAATTAATTTATTAAAACGAGTTCAATTTTTAATAATTTGTCAATTATTTTGCATGATATGAAGTAAATTAATATGATAATATATATTATTATCACAATAGCATTTAAATTAAAATTTTATATAAATATTTTATAAGGTAACTATATAAATTGGAAGGAATCGAAGCTAATGAAATATACTTATTTAAATCTAGAACTGGGTCCCCAAAAGCCCTAACCTAAGTTTGCGTGAGGCATGGACACAGAGCTGATACTAGTTATATTATGCCTAATGAATTACTGTGAGAAAACATAGTAAAACTTTAAAAACTTCTACCATTTCTGTTTACACATGAATTATATGTATATACACTTATTTGTTGTTTTTTGCTGAAAACTAATTTCAATTAATAAGATGTATAAATGTTATTCTAAAAATATATATTAGGTATTTAATTAAGTGCCTTTAAACAATACCAGTTTTGTTTATTTTTGAATTCATCGTACTATATTTATCCTCTTCTTTAAAATGCAAGGAACAAATGTATGTATGATTTGTTGGTAACCACATCTCTACGATTATTTTGGAGGAATTTAATCCACTTTTCTCGGTTTTCGTGGCTTGGACGTGGAAACCTAAAAATAAAATAAAAGAATAATCAGCAAATATAAACGTAAGAAATTTAACCTAATTATAAATACATAGATATATTTATTTCTACAAAAAAAATTGTGCATAATATGATCGTGCTACACTTGCTCACAGAAATGTCGTATCTGAACAAATTAATTTCATAATCTATATTCCATGACACAAGTTGGCGCCAAAGAAATAACTTTTTAATTATTAATCTATAATGTTTTTTTATTATTTAAGTATCTTACTTACCGATGAAAAGTGATTCCTTGGTTTTTACTAACATTTCGCGAATTTTTTGTGCAATATCTAAGAACACACCGCGGCATATTTTATCAAGATATTTTTTTTTTAAATCAACACAACACGTGACATCTCTACAAGCGCCTAGCGAGCGACTGATTAAAGTGCGGTGACATTACCGCAGTTGAATGGAACAGCGTAACATAGTGCAGTGTCGCCTCTAGTACGTAGAATATAATATCTCAATGGTATAATTGTAGGCTGAGGATATTCCAGCTTAGTCCTCAGAGGTGACAACTTCTGTAGCCTTCTCTGTGTGAAGTTGGTTGCAGATGTTCATGGACTAGAGTAGTCACTTACCATTTCATCATTTGTCACTTCAGTTTCATCATCATTATCATCGTTATAACCTTTCACAAGTTCACTGCTGAACATAGGCCTTACCCAAGTAATGCCACAAAGCACGCTCCAGAGCCACCTGCATCCATCGATTTCCTGCATGTCTTACAAGGTCGTCCATCATTTGTCACTTTAGTTTTATAAAAAACTAATTAACTATTGGCCAGAAGTTGAAGGTATACAATGAATTCTAAGATGAGGGTACTTCATTAATACAGCCTAAGTTGCCAGAAATTTGAATGTAAAACGATGTACTTAGGCACACCGCAGGTACCATAAGTACCACCTAAATTGCTTCCCGAGGAAACCACTGTATCAAATCTTCTATTAAAATCAATGCAACATGGCCTTATACAAAATTTTAGATGTTTACCAAGACTGAAAATTTTCATGAATAATGAATATAAATAAGATAAGGTAATATCATGTTTCGCAAAATAGCTTTTTTAATAAAAGTTTAATTAAATAGAGAGACGTATATAGAACGAAGATATGGGAAGGGAGAAACAGCTCATGTGATGATAAGTAGATCCCACAGCCTATAGACATCTATACATTAGACATTTATCCTTGATTAAGAATCACAACGCAAATGCTTTGTTCTGAGGACTACGTTATTTCTCGTTTCCAGTAAAGGTTTTTCGGTTCTTGTCTGACGCCATAAGAAAAGTATTACTATACTGCTATTTCAAGATACAGAGAGATGCAATGTCTCTTCGCGGAGCTTCTGAAAGCGGGTGGAAAACCGGTACTTGAAGTCCTTCAGAAGCTCTTTAATTCTGTCCACCATGGTGGCACTACTCCAGAGTCGTGGAGCAGAAGTGCGGTGGTCTTGTTCTTCAAGAAAGACGATAACGCTCTCTTGAAGAACTACAGACCGATTTCCCTTCTTCCTTTTTTCCTTCTGTTTTCAAGAGTCATAACGAATCGTCTTGCAGACAGACTTGACGATTTCCAGCCTCCCGAACAATCTAGTTTCCGAAAAGGCTTTAGTACCATAGACTACATACACACCCATCGCCAAATTGTACCGAAGACAGAAGACTATCTGCCACTTTGCCTTTCGTATGTGGACTATGAGGAAGCCTTTGATTCGTCCAAATTTGGGCGGTGCTACAGTCCCTTCAGCGGTGCCAAGTTGACTTACAGTATATCGAAGTGCTGAAGTGTTTGTACAGTAGGGCTCTCTGAGTACAGAGTCAGAGTATGAAACCTATCCATCTGCAGAGAGGTGTAAGACAGGGTGACGTAATATCCCCGAAACTCTTCACCGCTGCATTGGAAGACGTTTTCAAGCTACTGGACTGCAAAGGATACGGTGTTTACATCAATGGCAAGTAAATCACTTACCTTTAATTTATCGACGATATAGTCCTTATTGCAGAATCGCTGGAGGACCTGAGAACTATGCTCAATGACCTCCTACTATCCCAACAGATAGGTCTTAAGATGAACATGGACAATACAGTAGTTGTTGGGAGCACTAAGCTCAAAGTTGTTGACGGGTATGTTTATATTTATAAATTGGGGCAATCGGGCAATAAATTGCACCAGACCCTGAACAATAATTTGTAGGCCATATAAATTCTTGTTCCGTGTGGGATTCGACCCCGCGGCCTTAAGCGTCGTAACTCAATACTTACTCACTGCGTCACTGAGCCGTTAGAAAACAAAAACAATAGGGGAGGCCGGGTACAAAAGTAACGGCGGGTCGAAAGTAACAAATGCTCTGTAGATTTATCCAATAGCCAAATACCGCTTTGCTGCCGTTAGGTTATAGCAGGCGGTAACCTCCTCACTTGTGAGAGCAGGGTATGTGATTTCACAAATCAAAAGTAAGTTTTTTGGTGTTTTCTTATTTCATGTTTTCGTAGTCTTAAAAGGATGATACCAATTTGAATATTTGCTCATTAATTCTTGATTACATTGGTTATACAGTGTTTTAATTCGCTATTGTTAGGCACGTTTCGTTTTAAGGCTTTATCTTTAATGCTTTAACAAAAAATGTGGTGGAGTACAAAAGTAACATAGTCCTATGGGTACACAAGTAACATGTTACTTTTGTCCTCGTATTGATTTGTTCACTTAATTTTGTTATGTGGGTATTTATTTGAACAGAATGCCGCGACAGTGAATAAGAACTACCACACGAGGAACTACTGACACGGACGTATTCCGAAAAGCGGCTGAAGAGTATTCCAAAGATGGTAAAAATTAATCCTTGGAAAAATATTATAGTTATCATGTAACATTATATAGATACATTAAAAAAAATTAAAGCATGAAATACTAGCGCAGTGGTGGGCTACCGTTGCGTCAACTGTGTTTTTACTATTGATGAGGAAAATTATCTATAGGACTATTTTATCGACTGCTCTGTAGTTTATTTTGGGTTATCTTCATCTGAAGTACGTAAACTGGCATATGATTAGGTGATATAAGATGGAAAAACATTTCCTGAAAAGTGGCACGATACTCAAATGGCGGGTAAGGAGTGGTTAACGGATTTTTTGAAACGACACCTGAGCCTCTCTTTGAGGTGCGCTCAAGCATCAAGTCTGTCGCGGGCCTTGAGCTTCAACGAACATAATCTTAAAATCTAAAAAAAAGGCAATTGACGAAGAATACAAACAAAAGTTGATATCTACGAAGGGAAGGGAAAAGGAAAAAAGACAAAAAGCTATAAGTTAGGAAAAAAATTTACGACGTAGATTGTTTCTATCTCGTTTGTTTAGAAGCTTTTAACAACAGCTGACCAAATGAGCAATGGATACAATTTACCAAATGTAATATGTGGTCACATGCTGAATGCTTCAACGATGATAGAAATTATGTGTGCCATAATTGTGAGTCTGAGTAAAAGACAAATACTGAATAGTCTGGTTATAATAAAAAATATTATCATATAATAATTGATCTTATTTAAAGCAAGAATAATTTGTTTTGTTTTCTTAAAATATATAATTTTTGAGCATTAAAAATGCAAAGGTTTTTCTGTGTTATTAATACAGTCTTCTAATAAATAATTTGCTGATTTAAAATGTCACATTATTTTGATTACATACCCCTTTGTCCTGTTACTTTCGACCCAAAACGTGTTACTTTCGACCTGCCTACGTGGTCGAAAGTAACAACTGACGAATTTTTTTAAAGTATCTGTGATTCATATAAAAACTCAATTATAAGGTAAATCAAGATAATAATGTAAAGAACATGAACGGAATGTTTATATGGCTATATTAATTTCATTAAAATAATTACACCAAACCAGAAACCAAGGTAAAAGTACAAAATGTTACTTTTGTACCCGGTCTCTCCTAAAAGATACGAATATATAAAAAGATACGATCACTGACAGTCACAGAGACATGGAACAATCGTTTGTAAACACCATAAAATTTTATTCCTAGATATTACTGCCTGCAAATTGCCGGATACCAATATTTTGTTGGATAAAATTGAAGTAGTACTACGTACTACAAGTAGATGAGACGCCGAGACCGGGTTGTTTGCAATACACGTTAAAGCCCACGGACTCAAACTTACTTAGTCTGTGACATAAAAAGGTGTTACGTACCTCCGACCATTCGTCTAGCACTGCCGTACTGATTTTTAACACAGTGCGCAGTTTATATTACTTCATAATTATTACTTCATATGACCTTTACCGCATAATATTGTAAAATACTTCAAAACCATTGATGTAAAGAAAACCGCAGATTTGTGTGGGATTTCCGTTACAGTGATTGCGTCCATAATAGATTTAATTGCACCTCATCTTGCTATTATTTTTAATACTTGTATCGATTCTGGTGTGTTTCCTGATTTAATGAAGTATAGTAAAGTAATACCTTTATTTAAATCTGGTAGTACATTGGACCCCGCTAATTATAGACCTATTTCTGTACTACCAACTCTGAATAAAATTTTTGAAAAAATAATCTTGGATCAATTGTTAATTCTTTTTAATACAAATAAATTACTTCATAAAAATGAATTTGGTTTTACAAGGGGTCGCTCGACATCTGACGCCGGTGTTGAACTTATGAAATATATTTTTAAAGCCTGAGAGAATTCACAAGTTGCCTTAGGTATTTTATGTGATCTTTCCAAGGGTTTCGATTGTGTTCATCATGAGACATTAATCAGGAAACTGCAACATTACGGTGTAAAAATTTTGCGCTTAGACTTATTACTTCATATTAAAGTAACAGAACTCAAAAAGTCGTGATCAATGGTAAAGGTTCCTCCGGATCGGTAGTATCAATGGGCGTTCCTCAGGGCGCGATTCTTAGCCCATTCCTGTTTCTAATCTATATTAACCTTATCTTGTAAGCGACAATCACGATATAGTATTATTTGCTGACTATACCTATTTAATTTTCAAACTGAAACGGCAAATAATTAATTATGACGATGTAAATAATGCTCTATCGAAGATGGTATATTGGTTTAACGCCAACAATATGCTCTTAAACGGCAATAAGGCACAGTGTATTAAATTTACAATACCTAATGTAAAACATTCGAATACCAATGTGCTGTTAAATGGGGAGGAGTTGAGTCTTGTGAATACCACTGTTTTCTTGGTATTACTATTGACGCGAAACTTCAATGGAGCCCCCATATATCTAAATTAGCAAGCAGAATTAGTTCTGCAGAATATGCTGTAAGAAAGATTAGAAGTCTCACAGATGTTGAGACAGCTAGATTAGTGTATTTTAGTTACTTTCATAGCGTAATGTCTTATGGAATTTCGCTATGGGGTAATGCGACTAATATTGAAGCTATATTTGTTTTGCAAGAGAGAGCCATACGGGTGATTTACAACCTAAATTGTAAAGAGTCCGTCAAAGAAAAATTTAAAGAAATAAACATATGCCATCAAAAACATAACTTGTAAAAAAAGCCAAGTCTCGCAACTCAGTTCTTCTACCGTAAAAAGTTGTCAAATCCATGTAAAACCAAGTCGGTTAATTTATTCAGTGCATAGATTGATACATAGATTGACTTGGCAATCTCATGAAAACACAATATATCTCACAAGTAATACATATTATATTAAATTAGATTATTTAGTGCGATTGCCAAGTCAATCTATGTTCAATCTATGGACAGAATAAATTAACCGACTTGGTATTACATGGATCTCACAACTTTTTACGGTAGAAGAAATGAGTTTTACAAGTTATGTTTTTGATGGCATCTCATTTCTTTTTGTAGATAGTTATATCTAGGTAGCTATTTACTCCTATCATTATGTGGCGAAGCTTGCGAAGACACTTATTGATTTGTCCGTCTGTGTGTTATTTGATGTCCGTCTGTCCGTCTGTCCCACGATTATCTCGAGAACGGTTTCGAATTTTCAAATTCTGTTTTCAGCAATCGATTACTGATCACCCAGGCATCTGAACCCCTTATTTTGAAACTGTATGCTCAACGGCAACCGTTAGAAACCGCTACAACGCTCATTGCTTCACCACTTTGCTATGCTGTTAGCTTGCTAGGTTTATTCCATTATACATATATAGGGACATTTCATTCGATTTGATTCATTCACACTGCAATTGGTGTATCTCGAAAACTGGACCGAAATTGTAAAATATTTTAATTTTTCCTCAATTTATATTTTAAACAATAATTGTATTCCAAATTTGAAGTTTCTATGTCTGCTAGAAGTGCCTCAGAGTTTTGATGATCGGTCAGTCAGTGAGTGACAAAATTAAGAAATTTTGACTAGTTATAATTCTTAAACTACTGGTTCAAATTTAATAAAATTTGAAACATACCAAGTTTATACAATACCTACTTGGTTAGTAAAGATACAGGCTTCTAGTTTTGTCCATAACGAAGTTATAGGATTTCGGAAATGGCCTGAACTGCTTCGAGAAAAGGATGGTACGGCCGTGCCGCTTTTTTGCTCGACTTGGCGGGGGCACGGCAGTGCCCCCAGATTAACTTTGGCATCGCAATATATTTATAAGAATATAATGTATGTGCAAAAAAACATAAATAGCTTTAATAAGAATAAGGATGTGCATACTTTAAACACTAGGAACAAACATAAGCTTGTAATGCCAGTTACTAGACTCCACAGAATCAGTAATTCATTTATGGGGCAATGTATACGCTTTTACAACAAAATCCTAGAACATATTCAAAGTTAAAGTTATATAAAAGAAACACTGCGCAAAAAGGGTTATTATAATATCAAGGAATACATGAATGAAAATAACCCCTGGGAATAAGGTGATCGCCACAATGCTAGTTCTATGAAAAATCATTTAAATATTGTATAAACGAAGTTATTGTTAAGTGAAATATGTTGAAAAAAAAGTCCCGCTTGGTTTCTTGCTGGTTCTTCCCAGGACTGAGGTATTTTCCGAACCAGTGGTAAATAAAAAATGACTTTCAAAAAGTATTATGTAATAATCAATATTGAATAAAAAATTATTCTATTCTATTCTATTAAGAATAACGAGCTATTTAATGCGTTCCGTGCTACGCTTGTCATAGGCAGAGATAGGCAGGCAATCGCAGTATTTGATATCTCGCGCCTTCAATCTTATCGACTGCCTTATGTCACTTTTCTTCCGGAATCGTATGGCCTATATTACCATCTATCGGAGCTTACGACATTTTCAAGCATTTCGCATAGGTTAGTATAGTATAAACAATCATATGTGATACTACCCGTAATATGCAGCTGTTCTTTGTATATGTTTGAAAACTTTGATAGCGTGATTTAGGCTTGTGTTTATTTCGTTTGTGGAGCGATAACAGCGGCGCCGCAATATTATTATAAACAAACATTCTAGGAGGTATTGACTGCGTAGTGGCGGTGTAAGAACATCCACTACCGCATGTAGTCTCGTGGGTGTGGTAAGAGACGACAGAAGGAAATAAACCAGTAGATTGGCAACTAGATAATAGGTGGTAAAGCCTTTTTCTGTTCAGAGTTTTATCAGTTTGTATTGGTTCAACTCTTTTACCTATTCCTGTCGCTCTGCTCATAGACTGTGATCGGAGAAGTCAATCGCTCGCTATAAATTTAAGCGAGCAACCTAGGTTTGATTCCTATCAGCACCAATGAAATTATGAATTATAAGTGCTAATTTATCTCATATCTGGCGGTGAAGGAAAACATATTTCTTCATGAGGAAACATCAGGGGAGTATAAAATTGTAAGAGATAAGATGTGAAATCCGTCAACACGTACTAAAGTATCGCGGCGGAATAATTATTTAACAGTCCTCTCAGAAATGAGCAAAGGCACCTGTGGGACGTACATGCTGTAACTTTGCAGACTATGAGGTAGTTTATCTTAGTCGTCAGTGGTAATATTGCTTCTGCGGCCATTTTGTTTGAAGTTGATAGGAGATGGGCCACAGTGGCTTAATATTACGGCTATTTGTTTTTCTTTTACTTATTATAAGCCAGTGCTTGACTACAATCCCACCTGGTAGTAATGCATGCCGTACTACGCACTTGCAAGTGATGCTAGTAAGAACGATGACCCGGAGCAAGTGCCAGGCATTGCATTATAGTCTGCTGTGAGTCGAGAAGAAGGCAAGTAATCTGTGACAGTGCCGTGAAGCAGAGGCGAGCAGTAAGGCTCAGAGCCATGCCGAACATTGTTGCGCAGAGAGAAGCTTGAATGAACAGGAAGCATTATTATTCCAGTGCTGCGATAAACCTATATAAAGCTAGATGGCTTTGCAGAATGTGAAGATTGCAGACAATATCTGCCCGGGAGCGAATGAATGGGGGTACTTGAGGATGATGACGAAGATTGGAAGTTGTAGTTTCCGAAGGTTATTGGTGTGGTTAGTGGCGTGTTCATATCACGTCAGGGTCACCAATGTAGCAGGTGGAAGGAAGAGGGGAGATCTCCTGCCGGGCAAGGTGTTCTGTCCGGGAGCCATCCAACACTCCGAGTGGTAGTTTGGAGCTATTCTATATACTGCTATAACTTCGGAACTTTGTTAGCGCGATTTAGGCTTCGATGTGTTTCGCTTGTGGCGCGACGACAGCGCCGCCACAGACTATATTTTTTTATATCCTATGTTACGCGACATCAATTGTGAACCGATTTTGATGTTTCTTCTTTTTTTTAAATAGATTATACTTCAAGAGTCGTCTCATTCTAATTTGGAGAAAAAATCCACCCGTAAGGATGGCAAAATATGTTAATACAAAAGGGTAAAAAAAATTTATAAAGTAAAAACCGACTTCAAGCAACTAACAACTATAAAATAACTTCACACACTAAAGTCCGGCTTCAACTCTTCTAAAATTATAAAAAACCTTAATAATTTTTGATAAGATTGAAATTGTATTTTTTATCGAAAGGCGCGTAATATTCTTTATTGAGTTTTCAACAAGAAAACTGACTGTTATATCTAATATCTCATTAAGACTAATATCTTTTGTAATATTAAAAATGAAAAAAAAAACTAAATCAACACGCCTTGATCATGAGCCTTGGTGATGATCCTAGTGAGAATACTAGTTCATTCATTAAATTATTGGATAGATATCGATTCTTAATACGTTTGTAATATTTTTGACAGTTCCGACGACTGCAAGTGGGAGACATATACATTACGTACACGTTTCACACAAATGCTTCCACTCGCTCATCAAATTTATTCACCTTTTTATATCTACAGGAGACAACTGAATTATAAAATTTCATTACATTCATACCTACATACATTACGTACACGTTAGATGTAAGCAAGTAAAAGGAACATTGGAATTGTCACAAATGCTTCCACTCGCTCATCAAATTTATTCACCTTTTTATATCTACAGGAGACAACTGAATTATAAAATTTGATTACATTCATACCTACATAAATTACGTACACTTCAGATGTAAGCAAGTAAAAAGAACATTGGAATTGTCGCAAATGCTTCCACTCGCTCATCAAATTTATTCACCTTTTTATCTCTACAAGAGACAACTGAATTATAAAACTCCATTACATTCATGCCTACATACATTACGTACACGTTAGATGTAAGCAAGTAAAAGGAACATTGAAATTGTCACAAATTCGCTCATCAAGTTTATTCACCTTTTTACCTCTACAGAAATAAAGAAATTCTTATGGTCCTTTGTCGACGAACCGAATGATACGTAAGAATTTTTTTTTGATGACATTCTGTCATAAGTGCGTGAAGCTAAAGCTGAATAATGAGAATTCTTCTATGATTTCTAGCAATGGCGGAGGAGAATTCATAATGTTATCTAATTGCATGTTATAACTGTGAACAAAAATATATTTCAACTTATAATACTCTGTAGCCGTAGCCGTGGTAGCTCAGATGGTTAGCGCTCGCTGTAAACTTCGCAGTACGCGAGCAACCCGGGTTCGATCCCAGCCGGCACCAATGAAATTGTTAATTGCAATTTTAAGTGCTGATTTACCACGTGCTCGGCGGTGAAGGAAAACATCATGAGGGAACCTGCATCTATATGAGAAATAAGAAAAAATATTTCAAAGACATGTGAAGTTCGCCAAGACGCATTGGGGCAGCGCGGCGGACATTTCTTGCCCTAAAACCGTCTCAGAAATGAGAGGAGACCTGTGCCCAGCAGTGGCCTATTTAGTATTTATGTAAGTACGTGTGTAAATTTAGAGAAAATGTTTGCTGTGTTGGGGCGGCGTAAGAATATCTGCCACTTTTAGCATCCCGTGGGTGTTTTGAGGTGCGACAGCGAATAGACATCATCCTGATAATAAGTGAAAATAATGAAAAAGAACTGCGCTTGTCTATGAGGCAAATTCTGGAGGAAGCTTATATACAGTAGTAGAGTTTTTATAGGCTGTAATATATCAATTAACCAATATAAACATCAGCTCACTCTACAAAGTGGACAGAGTTATATCTCTTATTTGACGTTGCCTCACAGCAAACTAATTAAACATTCATAACTTCGACTTTGTACCTTAATGAAAGTCGTGAATAAAATTTTCATTCAATCTATGTTGTTATGCGAGCGAATCTACGTTGACTTAACGGTTCTCGCCGCCCGGATATTAGTAATGGTGCCGCTGGAAGAATTTCAGAGGCAGTCCCGAGTACAATTTACATTTTACTTATTTATCAAGTATGTATATTTTTATAACGAGCACACAATCCACCAGATGGTAACTGAATGCTGTGGCTCATACGCATCTACAACATCTTCAATCAAGATACCTATACATATAACAAATTTTAATTAGGGACTTTCTAAGGCAAGGATCAATTGCATTATTAGGGCTAACGTGTTTACCATTTAGGACCCAGTTAGCACTTAACATCAGCTGGTATATTTATAAAATAAAATTAAAAGATAATTTATAACAACATAAACCACGATATGGAGTGGTATCAGTGGTTGTCGTAAGAGACAACAGAACGAAACAAATAAAACAAAATGTTTACGTGGCAGACCCATGCTGCAGCTATATTCTAGTTGTAGCACGAATGCGTCAACTCGACCGGGGAAGAACCACGTTCTCACAGAATACCAGCGTAAAATAACGCTGCTGTGTTGCTTTAAATAGAAGCATAATGTTGCCTATTTTTAATATGGCGAGTTTTGAGAAACGGAGACCATTTTTACAATAGCGTAAATATAGATATATTTTTACCATGAGATGGGCGACAACGTCTTCCTAATAACAAATCAAGCAATATAAAGTTGCAGGTGCTAATAATTAAAATCGCGGTAGAAAAGCATGACAACTATAACACATATCTCCCCTATGAGTCAATCTGTGGGGAAGGCCTACATACAACATTGGACGTTGATAGGTTGTAATGAGATGAAATTTACTCATACTCATGTAACATTAATAGATCTGGAGGTCTTTTACTTATTTATTCAACTTTAACAAATCAGTCTTGGTCACTTAATACAGTCTAATGCCGCCATATTCGCTAGCTTGTTGTCTTTATACTAACATTTGAAATAAGTACATTTTTATTGAGTGATTAATTATATTCACATAATAATTACTTTAAAAGAAAAGGATTTCTCTTTATAATTATTAAATGTTAGGAATTGAAACTGACTCTCAGTTACTTTCATACAGGAAATAGCATAATTTTTATGAGAAAGAACATGACAAAGATAATTAATCGTTTAGAAACTTGACATAAAAATAAATATTTACGAGTATACTTGTTAATCTAACACTCAGCAACTACTTTCCTCTTGATAATAATAGATTTCCTTAGAAATTGAAATTTAAATGTTTTTATTCTGTCATATTGTAAGTGTAAAATGTTGATTACTGCCTTAAATGTAATTAATGGTACAATAAATTATTAAAGACGGCCTCCCCAGCGCAGTCGTTTTTAGTAATTAATTACTTATTAAATGGCGATGGAATAATAGAATTGAATGAGTTAGTTAATTTAGTCTATCAGTTTTAAACGGAGCAACATTTCTTCGTTTA
Organism: Parnassius glacialis; assembly: GCA_033319125.1. Taxonomy (NCBI): domain Eukaryota; kingdom Metazoa; phylum Arthropoda; class Insecta; order Lepidoptera; family Papilionidae; genus Parnassius; species Parnassius glacialis. The sequence continues at coordinate 43,880,698 of JAVANC010000019.1, read as the reverse complement.
AAACTAAAATTTATTATCAATTCATTTGCCGTAGCGCACTTCTTATCTTATCTTATCTATCTTATATATAGGCTTATCATTTCATAACACACCTGATTTTTCTATAAAAGAGGTGACTACAGCCGCCCATAAACAACTGCAACACGAGGGGAATGAGGGTATTCACGACTTTTTCTGCCACCAGGGTGACACCACTTAGGAATGAGGAAATATTTGACAGATTTAATAGTGGCGGAAGGTAATTTGTTAAAAAAGGTAGAAATTAATGATTATTTCTGAAATATACGTTATATTTTATTGAAAGTACATTATAAATCGATAAACCAAACTACAGGTATTCCTTAAAGCAGAAGAAATAAAAAAGTAGTTAAAAATATGTAAGAATAACACACAAAAACACTACAAACCAAAAACCTTTTATTTAAAACACTACTTTTCAATTATGATGACACTGCGTAACCATCTACTTAACAAATAAGTTCACCTTAGTCCCAACTAGCGACATCTGCTGAGCGTAAAATTATTAGTTCTCATTGCAGGTGCGTTGCCGTCCTTTAAAAAAAGAGTAGACTTTTTTCTTGAAGGTACCTAAGTTCTATCGGTCCAGAAATTCGCTGGTGGTAGTAGATTCCACAAGGAACTTGTGATAGGAAGAAAACCAACCTTTTGCTTTTTTCAGTTTAAAAATAGTATTTAGAAAATTACTGAAGTCATACTGACATACAACTGAAGTCATTGGAACCCGTAATCGAATCCATCTTGTTCGTGTCTTCGTAAGTCGATTAATGGACGTTTGCTTCACTCTCCACATCTGGATAGTACCCATCTTGAATATTGCTGGTCAAAATATTTAGACCCGTGATGGGGGGTAGCGTTTTAAGTATGAGCATGGTCGCAACTCTCCTGACAAGCATGACGAGAATGGCAGTTCTTCATATGGCATCCTCAATTTATTCATTGTCAAAAATGTCTCTATGTTACTTGCCGGTTCTTTCCAAGATAGAGCATTTTTTGGAACTAATGGGAAAAGTAAAGTAAAGTATAAGTAAAGTAGTCTATATATTTTTTTTATAGGATAAGAGTGAAAAACGAGCACACAGTCCACATGATGGTAAGTGGTTGCTGCGGCCCATAGACATCTACATCTATCCTCTGTTACAGATCAAAATGCAGATGCGTTTTCACCCGTGAGGTCTAGGATAGAATGCCTCATTTCCAGTAAAAAGGGCCTCCGGCCACCTGCACTCACCAAACGAAACGCAGAGGTAAACCTCTACTTCACGCTGGTATAATATATGTCCTAATGATGAGGGTATTTGGAGACACCAAGTTATGGAGGCAAGGGGATCACAAGTTTTCTTCGGACCACTGTGTACCCGTGCCCTTTCTTAGTTACGCCCATTTCTATGGATCTCAAAACCTACAGATATGTTGAAATTTTAATTTCTTTTCTCATTATCTCTGTTACGCTGCACTAGTACACTTTATTTCATCATATCATTTACTAGATATTTAGTATGTATATTTTCATGTTTTCATTTGACATCTATCTCACACTCCTGGTTCTACTAAAAATCAACTCAGCTCGATTCATTGGCACTGCAAAGAGATGTTGCATCCCTTTGCATTTTCTTTCGCATTTACCACGGGCAGTGCTCTGAGGAACTGTTCGGATTAATCCCAGGCGCCAAATTTCACGAACGCACATTGCGGCAGAACTTCCGATACCATCCACACCATCTGGATGATTGGCAGTCCACCATTGTGCGATTTAGAAGATGTTTTCTTCCTCGCACGACTTCCTTGTGGAATCGATTACCATCAGCGATTTTTCCGGAGCGGACGACTTAGACAAGAAAAGAGCCTATTCATTTTTAAAGCCCGGCAACGCATCTGCAATTCCCCCCGGTTTCCTTGGTGTTGCAGTTGTTCATGGGCGGTGGAAGTCACTTACCATCAGGTGAGCCTCATGCTCATTTGCCCCCTCTCCTATAAAAAAAATAGCAACACAGTGGTATTTATGCATCATATATACTTACAGCGGAAGCTCGTTTAATTTTTAAGAGCTATAAAAATTACGTTTTAAAAATCTTTATTTTGCAAATGGCTTTACATTGTCAATGTGATATGGTCGTTCATGAACTTTTAAAGCATTTTTAGTCACGTTCCGATGCTACGTGTTCACGCCACTTAGACACTTAACCTTCAATGAATTGTTGTTTAACAAAAGGGACAGAGTGTAGCATAAATTGGGAAACAGCTTATCATATTCGAAGGACTTTATTATTTTTCATAAGGTACAAATTTACTTTAATAATATTATTTTATATTTATCCTTACCAGTTTCTCCTTTTAAAATAGAATAGAATAAATTTTTATTCAATATAGATTACAAGTAATTTTTATTGAAAGTTATTTTTTACTTTCAGCTCTGTTTATGGAAAAGCCCATGTCCTGGGAAGAAACAGCAAGAGATCCAGCGTCAGTTTTATTTAGAAGACCTCAGAGACTGACATAGTCCGAAGTAGTCTACTGTAGAATTCAGACCGTCTTTAAGTCAACGTGGGAAAGGCCTATACCCAGCCTATATTCAGCAGTAGTACAAGTAATGTTTTACAAATCAATTATGATGACGAAAATAATGCTTACTGTAAATATTCAAGGTTAATGAACCCAGGAATTAAAAAAAACGACGTTAATGGACCAACGAATAAAAAACGGTTTATGCAGTGAAAGATATTTCCAGTAAAATATAAAATTATCGAATAGGAAATATCGATACAGAGGAAATTGATTTCATCGCTCACGTCAGCAAGGAAGACAATTCAATTCCAGGCGATATTCTAAGCAAATATATTGCAAGAATTTTTCTTTCAATCAGCAATAATGAGGTTGAAATCAAAGTTACCTGCAGAGATGTTACATCGACTCGATAAGCGAAATACCACTGACTAACTAACTCATCACGAGATCTTCAAAACTATACCTCCGAATTACTTGAAATGTGGCATATATACACATTATTTGACATAGACACCCATTAAGAAAGGATTTTGGAAAATTTTAGCAGTGGTAGAGCCAGGTGGCAGCTTTTGCTGTCGCATGGATGGGCCGGCTCGAACCGGGGTGGTACCACGACCTCACAGAATACCAGCGTGAAGTAGAGGTTTACCTCTGCGTTTCGCTTGGTGTGTGCAGGTTGCCGGAGGCCCTTTTTACTGGAAATGAGGCATTCCATCCTAGCCCTCATGGGTAAAAACGCATCTGCATTTTGATCTGTAACAAAGGATAGATGTAGATGTCTATGGGCCGCAGCAACCACTTACCATCAGGTGGACTGTGTGCACGTTTTTCACCTTTATCCTATAAAAAAAAATTCAACCTCGAGGGTGTGAAGGGTGTTACATATTGTTATTAATATATTTTTTACATTTGTATTAAATAATTAGATATTATAAACATATTTTTACATCTTAGTTAAACCATGCTAAGAACAGTGTATGTTTGGATTCGAATCGTTTCGAATATAAAAAGCGTCAGACTGTTTTATGAGGCGCTCAGAGTTAGTTAGTGCATCTGGTATGAGATCCGTATTTATTATTTAGTCTTTGTGATCTTAAGATAATTTTATTTAAATATGTGTAGATAATATTTAAAAAATAAATTATGTCATCATCTTCATTACAGCACTTCACAAGTCCACTGCTGAATATAGGCCTGCCACAAAATACGGTCTAGAGTCACCTGCATTCATCGGTTTCCTGCACGTCTTAATCGGGTCGTCACCTCATCTAGATAGAATCATTACTCCATAAAATACTACCTAGATTGTTAAAGTTAAATATGTCAACATTTGCCTTTTTTCAATCCAGACAAAATTTTTGACGGCTTGCATCCAAAAAAGTAAATCTTATATACATACATTTGGCGAGCTCCATAATTTATGTCTGGGTTTTGGCGCTAGGAATTTGCCGCCACACACGTGGTGAATAAACTCTTAACTATGCGATAAGAAACTCCAATAGAACTAGCAAGGATCGAGATCTGGTTGCTCGCAAATGAAAGCTCAATCTTTGAGCAACTGCTACGTTCATTGGTAAAGTTATATAGCCTTTATACGTCCCACTATTGGACACAGGCACTTTGTTATTTCTAAATGGTTTATATGGAAATTAATTCGCAAAGCAACTTCAGTTGTTTTTGGATATTTTGGCGGACTTCGTCTTCAAAATATGTGTTTTAGGTATGCAGATTTCCTTACAACGTTTTCTTCCACTGCCGAGTATGTGAAAAGTCATCACTTAAAATTGCGTTTAAATATGTTTTAAATATTTTGTTGTTGTCGGCGGATATTAAATCAGGGTTGATCGCGTGTACTCGTAATTTTCAGCAAATATTAAGCCTCTTAGCAAAGCCTTGGTAGCTTACCAAGGCTTTGTTGTTCACTTGATTTAAAATCGTGATAAAATACTTAAATTTGAAAATACTAAGACGATTTATTCAGACAACCTTTGGACGAACAGGATTATAAAATTTACTATCAATTTAAAATACTCGTATTGTGATGTTAAAAATCCTTCGATAGAAACCATTAAAGTGACAATAAAACAAGAATGAGACGGTAAAATAGCAACGCCTGGAAAATATATTATGGAGGCTCATTACAAACCTATCACAAGACGTGCGAAGCAAGGGATAAAGCAATCACTCGACGCTTCTAATAGCATCTTAAGATTTCTTTTTAGCTGACTTTCAAAAGGGAGGGGGCGTTTCAATTCGACTATATGCTTTTAATTTTTTTTTGTACGTATTATATTGAAATTATTTTATTTTAGTTTTCAAATCTGTTTGAACTTTTTATTAGAAGTTGACTTCTTATTAAAACTTCTGTCAAAAAGAATAAGATGATGACATTTTGGCGTCGCTGTTGTCGCGCCACAAGGGAAACATATCGAAGCCTAAATCGCGCTAACATAGATCCGAAGTTAAAGCAGTATGAATATATAGTATAGCTCCGAACTACCAACGGGAGCGTTGGCCCTTTTCCTTCCTACGGCCACAACATATTACAAACTAGGGAAAATTTGCGATTTGTAATTTATGATGATTTAAACGTTACCATGAGCTTTCGTAGTCGGCAGGTCAATACGAGTTTAAGAATTTAAATTTCTATCAATCCTCACTTCACGACAATCGTAATTATTTCGTGTTACATTCTTCTACAACTATATTATGGTGCTATTACTACACAATGATTATTCCACGTTACGAGTCCAAGGACCAGGTTCTCACAGAATACCGGCGTTAAAGCCTTATTTAAATCTGCTGTGTTTCGTATGGTGCGTTTAGAGAACCGGAGAGTTTAGAAAATCCGTTTTACTGGAAACGAGGCATTCCATATTTAGTCGTTAGGGGTGACAACGTATCTAAGTTTTGATTCTTAATTGGAGATAGATGAAGATATCATCTATGAGCTACAGCATTCACTTACTATCAGGTGGATTGTGTGCTCGTTTGTAAACACTATTCTATAGACAAATTCAAAGTCCGGGACAATGACATACTATCAGTGAAATTATAATAAGAGGTGTGTTATTTATATTAAGTAGGAGATCCGGAATATCTGTGGTCTTAAAGGAAAAGAGCAATATAATTTGTTTTTCAACGTGTGTTTGTGTAACATATGAGTGACGCAGATTTTACTTTTCCAAGTGTCTCTCCAATAAACAGAAAACTGTGTTATTGGTGAAGATTATTATTTCTATACTAGGAAGTCCTACTACAAGGAAGAACATCGGACCAAGAATGCGTCCTTGGCAACTTCAAACAATACTGGGACATCTTCTCTAGTAGAAAATGTAACAATTTTACGCATTGGGTTTCACCGGTCAGATACTTGTAGCTTTTGAACAATATAAACTGCATGCGCGTGATACCGAGTCGGTCAACTTCTTTATTATTTAGAGACCGTGTCAAATGCCTTCACTAAATCTGAAAATCAATCAAATCAATTGTTTTTTTTTTGTGATTCAATGTTCGTAGCTACATGATCAGTAACTTAAAGCACTGCATCTCAGATGGATATATTTATATTTTTCAAAAATGTATTTGGGATAACAAATTTTGTTTTTCTAAGTATTTACTTATTAGATTTTGAAAATGTACGAGCAAGTACATGATATTTCAACAGTTTAGAAAATAATGCTGATATCGCGCCTGCGCGCGCGACACGTTCACTATAATTACATTTTTTATTCATAAGTATTTTCAGTACAATAAACGCTCTCTACGGAAACGGACACAGTTTTAATTACCACATCCCGTAACGTAGAAGATACAACCTACATTAATATACTACATATCAATTATATGTAGAGGGTCACAAATCACAAAATACCCCCTACATTTTGGTCCTTCGAGCTTTCGACGTGAACTAAGACTTGCATATTACGTCTACAATAGTTCAACAGTAAAGTGTATTTGTAAAAAAAAAAAAAAAAAAGTGTAATTCGTGATTCTATCTGTAGTGTCACTTTGGTTGCTGGCCTCCCACAAGCGGGTCTCACCAGCTTGATTGAGGTGCATACTACGGTAAGAGTCGCAGTCACACGTATCTGAAACCAACTATTTACAACATCGTTCTTAAACCATGGAGAACCTACTTCAACAACAGAGAACAATCATTGAATCTATCCTTAAAATTGAGGCTAACTTCAAAAAGGATTCTGATTCACGTAAGTCAGGAACATACATACAGAAAAGGTTGGATGCTTTGAATGCTCAATGGGAGGTGTTCAACATGAATCATGGTGTTCTAAAAAAAACAGACAGTGACTTGGATGACGACTATTTCATCAATGATACCTACACCACCACAAAGAAGCGGTACGAAGCGATTCGTGACATGCTGACGAACTACGAGGTGAAAACTGCGGAAACTGGAGTACCATCAAGGTCTGATGAGTTCATTAGCCAACAACGCACTAATTTCCGGGCGCTCTCTAGGGTGATTAAAAACATCAACACCAAAGAGTTGACAGAAAAGTGGGAAATTTGTGACAAACTGAATTCGCTGCAGTCTCGCTGGAAACTGATCGACGAGCTCCACTGGCAAATCGATAACCTGACTTCTGGCGGTGATGTAGGCTACGAAGAAGAGTTTTCTGCATACGAAACCTTGTACGAAACTACAAAAAGGGATTTGAATCGTAAGCTTAACTCAGTATCTCAACAGCATCAGCAAGTGCCTACAATTGAGATTCCTTCTTTTTCTGGTAATTATACCCAGTGGCCTACATTCATGGACCTCTACTGTGAAGCCATCCACAACAATGTCATGTTGACAAAAACGCAAAAGATGCAGCACCTCAAGGGCAAACTTAAAGGCGAGGCGGAGCGCATCGTACAGCATCTTACAGTATCAGCTGATAATTACGACACCTGTTGGGAGATACTCACCCATAGGTACAACAACCGACAACTTTTGTTTACAAAACATATACAAACCCTTATGGGACAACCGGCGTTGCAAACACAGAATGCATACGAGCTGAAGAAGCTACATGACACAAGTGTCGAGACCATACATGCTATTCACAATCTGGGCATCGACACAACGACTTGGGATCCGATCCTGGTGCACATTCTCACTGGCAAATTGGACTCCGACACGTATGCAGCCTACATGGAGATCAGAAAGGCTCCGAGAGAGCTACCTTCCTTGGATGAGCTGATAAACTTCTTGGAAAACAAGTTTACTGCGCTTGAACCTGTTCAAAAGAAGAGACAGACACCTAACAAGTCAAACAATTCGACCAACAAGGAGGCAACAGCTCAATTTAAGAAGGACTTTAACAACACCAACAGGCGTAGTTTTCTTCGAGCATATCATACAAGCACAGACAAAAATTGCCCGCTGTGTAAAAACAATCATATTTTACTCTACTGCAAGTCGTTTCAAGACATGTCACCGGAAGACAAAATGAGGTCAATTTCGCAACTACATATTTGTCGCAATTGCCTGTACTTACACAACGACAATAAATGCAACTCCAACAAAAGATGCCGCGTGTGCAAAGAAGCACACCACACAACATTGCACGATATTTACCGCAAAGTTGAAATCGCGGTCTCAAATAACGTTATACCTAGCAACAAGCCACATACGTCACAGCAAAAGGCAAACCACGTGTCTGGAAATTATAACGAAGTCCTACTAGCGACCGTTCAATTAAAGGTGATGGCAGCTGATGGATCGACTGTTCAATTGCGATGCCTTCTCGACCAAGGATCACAGATAAATCTAATAACTGAAGATGCTGCGCAACGGCTGGGACTGCAAAGACAAAATCGAAACGCCACAGTCTCAGGCATAGGGACGTCAGCACATCATAGCAACGGAACCGTACGGTTAGACTGTGAGTCTTTGTACGGAGGCCATTCATTTACAATCGAAGCCATGGTAATGGCCAACATGCTCAGCAACCTGCCTAATTACACCTTCGAAAAACAAGACTGGCCACATATTCAGAACATACAACTGGCGGATCCCGACTTCAACATCTCGAGACCAGTGGACGTTCTGTTAGACGCTGGAGTGTATGCTGACATAGTAATGAGTGGTATGCTACGAGGACCCTCACACGCACCCATGGCTCAACAGACAAAAGTGGGCTGGGTACTGCTGGGCAATATCAAAACCTTCAACTGCCACGTGCTCATTAATCTTGACGATGTATCTCGATTTTGGGAGATGGAGGAGATAACCGAAACCAATCACAATCTAACATCAGAGGAAGAATACTGTGAATCTATTTATTCAACCACAACAACAAGAAAAGAAGACGGACGATATGCAGTCAGACTTCCAATGAAAATAAACTACGAACAAACCTTGGGCACTTCTAAGCCACAGGCAATCGCACAATTTCGGCAGTTAGAAAAACGATTGGCCAAACAGGAAACATTTTCTACGTCATACAAGAAGTTTATTGACGAATATCTACAACTCGGCCACATGAAGCCATGCACTGAACACCATAAGCCAAGCTACTTCTTACCTCATCACGGCGTACAAAAGCTGGACTCAACAACTACAAAATTGCGCGTAGTCTTTAATGCCTCTGCCAAGACAAGTACAGGACAAAGCTTGAACGATCTCATGGAGTGCGGGCCTAACCTCCAACAAGACCTACAATCTATGATTCTACGTTGGCGAGCCTTTCAATACGTCTACACTGCAGACATTGAGAAGTTTTACCGTCAAGTACTGATACACGATGAAGATCAACACCTGCAAAAAATTGTATGGCGTGACTCTGCTACAGATCTCATCAAAGAATACCAACTGTGCACTGTAACATATGGTACCAAAGCTGCACCATTTTTGGCAATGCGCACCATAATACAACTCGTAATGGACGATGGACACCGCTATCCTCTCGCGGCAGAGATCCTTACTCACCAGCTGTATGTGGATGACCTACTTGGTGGCAGCAACGACATGTTAGAAGCACAAGACGCTCAAAACCAATTGATTGACCTGTTAAAAGGCGGTGGGTTCAATCTTCGCAAATGGGCTAGTAACCACCCCAGATTGCTTCAAACTTTACCTGAACATCTCATAAGCCAGAATATGTTTGACTTCAAGGACGCAGAGAGTAACAAAACACTCGGCTTAACCTGGAATCCGCACACTGATCAGTTTACATTCAAGGCGCCACTTAGTAACACACGTGACGTCACAACGAAGCGGACATTGCTCTCTGATCTATCAAAATTATATGACCCACTTGGTTGGCTGTCTCCGGTAACAATGAAGGCAAAACTCATATTTCAACAAGCTTGGCTTGCTTCAACAAATTGGGATGAACCTCTTCCGGAAGACATACAACAAGAGTGGACAACCTTTCAACAAGAATTGCCCACTATCAATACCATCGCTTTACAACGCTGGATTGGTAACACTAAACAACCCATCGAGTTACACGGATTCAGTGACGCCTCCGAGAAAGCCTACGGCTGCGTTATCTACTGTAAATCTATTAGTGAAGAAGGGCAACAAATTATCACGCTGGTGGCGGGAAAAACTAAGCTCGCACCATTAAGAAAACCCCCGTCTTTACCACGGCTTGAACTATGCGGTGCCCTACTACTGTCTCGACTTATGAAAAAGGTCATAGAGTCAATAAACTCACAGATTGTAACAATACATGATTGGACAGATTCTATGATCGTGATGGGTTGGTTACAAGGGGGGCCTTCAAGATGGACTACATTTGTGGCTAATCGCGTAACACAGATCACTGTCATCATGCCATCGGGATGCTGGAGGCACGTCAAGTCTGAATATAACCCAGCAGATTGTGCCAGCAGAGGCCTAACTCCACTACAACTGGCGAATCATCATTTATGGTGGGGACCTATTTGGCTAAAAGACAACGATCTCCCACTTCAAGACCAATTCCACACAACTGTTGAAGAGAAAAAGGTCAAACAAGTTTGCGTGTCACAAAGGTCGATGCCATTAATCGGAGAACTTTTAAACAAACACAGCTGTATGGCACGCGTAACTCGAATCCTAAGTTGGATACTTCGGTTCATAAACAATGCACGTGACGTCAACAATGCCATGCGGTCATCGTACTTAGCAACGAGTGACCTGCAGAACGCACATAATGCAATTATCAAGGCTATACAAACTAATCATTTCGCCGACGACATTGCACAACTCAATAAACATCATAAAGTGCGAATAACAAGCAGCATTTTAAACTTAAATCCATTCCTGGACAAACACGAAATCTTACGTGTAGGAGGACGTCTGGAAAATGCCAACTTAAGTCAAGAACAAAAACATCCAATTATCTTACCTTACAATGACAGGTTAACGGAGTTACTGATCGACCAAGCGCACAAGAGGACCCTGCATGGTGGAGCCAGACTAACTCTATCATATCTACGCAACAGATATTGGATTATCAGCGGTTTGAGAGCAGTGAAAAAACGACTTATACGGTGCATCACGTGTCATCGCTTCAAAACTATCAACAACAACCAACTTATGGGTGATTTACCTCCTCCACGCGTCACACCATCAAGGCCTTTCACACACACCGGTGTAGATTTCACTGGGCATGTGGAGGTAAAGGCTAACAAGGGCAGAGGAATAAAGACAATGAAGGCCTACGTAGCTGTATTTGTGTGTCTGTGCACAAAAGCTCTTCACCTCGAACTTGTCTCCGATCTCAGCACAGTGGCTTTTCTGAACGCCTTGAAACGAATGTGTGCCCGCCGAGGAAAGCCTCGTCACATCTACAGCGACAACGGCACCAACTTCGTGGGCGCAGCAAGAGCATTGGAAAAACAACGAAAGGAGGCATTACAATGCTACATAAACAATGACGTCATAACTAACATGTCAGAGTGGGGCATTGAATGGCATTTTAACGCTCCTTCCTGGCCTACTGCTGGTGGACTCTACGAAGCTGCAGTAAAAAGCCTGAAACATCACCTCAAACGAGTACTTGGGGATCAAAAACTTACGTTCGAGGAATTTTCTACACTGTTGGCGCAGATTGAAGGATGTCTCAACTCTCGCCCCCTGGTGGCGTTGTCAGAGAATATCGAAGACCTTGACTGCTTGACACCAGCTCACTTCCTAATCGGCGAGCCTTCTCTAGAATCACCACTATCCGCTGAGGGTAATGACATGACCTTCTCTACAAGATGGCAACTTACGGAGAAAATGTACAAGGACTTCTGGAGAAGGTGGTCTACTGACTATCTTCAAACTCTACAAACTCGAAGCAAATGGCACTTCCCTACTAAAAACTTAGAAGTTGGGGACGTCGTTATCGTCAGAGAAGACAACATTCCTCCTGCCAAATGGATCCTGGGACGGGTGTTGGAGACTCACCCAGGTGCGGACGGCCGGGTACGAGTCGTCACACTGAAAACTAAAACAAGTAATATGAAGCGACCGATTACAAAATTGTCACGCCTTCCGTTGGATCCGTCATCTTATACAACTGCATCTTCTGACGTTGACACTACGAAGCCTGCAATAAATACACAAAGAAAACGAAGAAACAACAACGGCAAAAAACACTTCAACAACCTTTTTTGTACGTTACTACTTATATTTTCGATGTGTGTTGGACCTACTACGCAACAAATGATCAACATAACAAGGCTTAGCAGTTCAAGAGTCGTTTATTTTGACAAGGTGTCTGATGTGCAGATTATTCAAGATAAGTGGAAAATGGTTGTATACTACAACATGACGACATATTGGCGGAGTTTGGACAACATACAAAACTATGTCAACCATTTGAACACATTATGCAAGAATGAAGCAGCCTATCTTACAATTTCATCCCAGTTTCAACACGAACTTAACGAAATTCAACACTATAACGATATCTTACGATCAGAACATGGACCGTCTCGAAGAAAAAGAGGACTAGTGAATGGAATAGGATACCTAGCAAACTCCCTTTTTGGTACTCTGGATGAGAGATTTGCCAATCAGTACGTGAAGGATATCAACATAATCCAGTCAAACGAAAATCATCTATTGAATCTCTACAAAAATCACACATCGATCATCGAAAGTGAATATAATCTTCTAAAAAGAAACGAGGAAGTAATGAACACACAATTTCGTATCATCGACAATCATCTCGCTGAAACGGAAAAACGCATACAAATCAGCCATGACAATGCTATGTACATAACAGCTACCGCTCTGGCCGTGAACTTGATCATTTCAAACATACGACAAATACAACAGCAACTCCTAGACCTAGTAACTGACGTGAAGGACGGGAGAGTTGACACCCATCTCATCAAACCCAACCAATTTGAAGATCAGCTCAACATCATCTCCGGTCATTTACCAAGCGAGTTATCGCTACCCTGTGTGAACACACGCCATTGCACGCGAAGCCTATACAAGCTGGCGCGAGTGCACGTGCGCTTAACAAGTGCATACATAATATTCGAAGTGAAGCTACCGCTAATAAACAACGAACAATATGAACTTAACCGCATCATTCCTATTCCGCAAATAACTGGACACACAGAGAAAACTATAGTACTCACATCTGAATACCTTGCTGTAAACCTAAAAGGGGACATGATAATACCCTTAGAAAACCGAGATGTATCATCATGCTTAAATCTGCAAGAAAACAAAATGTTATGTGCTATCAATCAACCTATTTACAACATTAAGGTAGCCGATACATTATGTGAAGCGCAAATATTAAACAATGGCGACTCATCAACATGCCGCACAAGAGTATTGGATTGCAACGACAGGTGGGTGCGATTACACAATCGTGGCGCGTGGCTGTTCTCCTGTTGCGAAGACTGCACGATGCGCATTTTCTGCCCAGCTGGAGTGACGTCACAGCACTTACACGGCACGGGGATTATGTTACTCGGACTTGGGTGTATGCTCAAGGGAGAAAGCTTCATCATTCATGCTCGCAACGACTATCACAGCGAGTTGAAACTAACAGGCAGTGAAGAAAGAATGTACATGCGTGAATCAAGCCTGAACCACATACTGACAGACTTTAATCATACATTTGGACCTGAAGATCATAAAGACGCCTTACAAGAGCTGAAAAACAACATTGATAAGGTCAAGGAACAGCAACAAACACTGAGTGTACAATCACTCACACATGACACACACAACTATGTGTTGTACACCGTAGTCGGATTTATTATTGTAGCCTTCATTGCATGGGGGACATTCCGGCTGAAAAGAAGATGTCAAGGCTGCAGCGTGAATCTTCGCGACAAGCCAGACCCCAACAATGTCGAGCAGCCAACCCAAGGACATTCATCGGAGCATGGGGTCTCGGACATCGATAGTGTGGATGCGGTGATCGCAACGGCTGCCCGTAAACTCAATAGGGGTTCATCGCCTTAAACTTTCTTCTTGTTTATAAAATTGGCAAGATGTACGAGCAAGTACATGATATTTCAACAGTTTAGAAAATAATGCTGATATCGCGCCTGCGCGCGCGACACGTTCACTATAATTACATTTTTTATTCATAAGTATTTTCAGTACAATAAACGCTCTCTACGGAAACGGACACAGTTTTAATTACCACATCCCGTAACGTAGAAGATACAACCTACATTAATATACTACATATCAATTATATGTAGAGGGTCACAAATCACAAAATACCCCCTACAGGAACGATAGAACAAAAATCGGTCAATTAAATTAACACAATCTCTTTCTTTGCTTTTATAAGTATTTTCACTACAATTATTACTCTATTATTTAAGGCTAGAAGTAGGCGTTTTCAAACACCGGTTGGCCTATATTTCTTGAAAAAGCTATCCTTACTCATATCGCCGGGAAGATGGGTTTATGAGCGCAGGACCAATACGATAATGACAATATGATAATGCTGCTCCTCGTCAACATTCCCGCGATTAGTCGGCTATCGGACTCGGTATTATTTAAGTCTATTTCATTATATAATCATTATCATTATTTAAGTTATCTTTCTTCTGACCAAAACTATACCTTGGCATTTCCTCCCAATCCTCTTACCAGATGAATAACTCGAACATTAAATTAAAAATTTGGAACATAGTGAATGGGACTCGTGTTGTCTTCTCCTTTACGTACCTGAAATAATACAAATAAATGTTATTATATGTTTCACCAAAAAGTACTATAAAATTACCGTTGTGTGAAATTATTATCACTGTTGTGTAAGCTTTTATATTTTAGTATTATAGCTGCGGCACGAATCGGTCGACTCGAATGTAGTACAACCTCGCTCGCTACGATGCCAGAGTGAAATAGCAGAATTAAAGTTAGATAATGTGTTTTGTTTAATAGGTGACGAGGACCGAGGAACCTTTATACTGTTAGCAAGGCGTTCCAGTTAAGTACTCAGGGATGAATCGAAACAATCACCTATTTAAAATTTGAAGGACAAATGTCACACCTAAGTGTGGAAAAATAAGGGATGAAATTTCTCTGTAACTATTTCGACGAAATTTTAGTTGTTACCTTCCGTAATTTTAATAAAAAGAAAAAACCGACTTCAAACACTAAAAAAGAATAAAATAATTTATATATTACAATAGCGTGATTTTGTAATTTTCATTCTTTGATACACTTTATCTTAACACCAATAAAAAAAATAAAAATACCTTAATATTTAATTAAACTTTTTAATTTGAAAAAAGGCACGTCTGAACATATTAGCTCTTGAAATGAACTCACAAAAAACAGATTCAGAGTAGGTAAAATAATTTGTCTGAAGGTGAGTCAAAGTCGCTTGCAATAATTGCCGACGCTCCTTAATTTATCACAATCAGAGTAATCTTGTTTTACTTTCCTAACAATAAGGAGAAAAAAGTTTCTCGACTTGTACCGCTAAGTGAAGTGTAGGGCAGCCCCAACTAAATAGAGTAACTACCTGTTAAGGGATGCAAGAAGTTGATGAATACAGGTGACTGAAGGCCTTGTGATGCGCTGCAATGATATTGGTTATTAATATTTCCATATTCCATTTTATTTATATACTTTTTTGTTGTAACACGAATAGATCAGCTCGACTGAAGAAGGACCACGCTCTAAAAGAATACCAGCGTAAAATAGCAGCTTAATACTGCTGTATTTCGTATAGTGAATGTAGGGAACCGGAGACGCTTTTAACTGGAAACGCAGCATTAACATTCCATCTTAGTCCTCAGGAGAGACAAAGTATCTGCATTCAGATTCTTAGGATAAAAGTAGATGTCTATGGGACACAGCATCAACTTACCATCTGGTGGAATGTGTTCGTGTCGTCACTGTTATTCTATAAAAAAAATAGGTTACCATAAGAACTGGGTATAAACAGTTATACGTCAAAGGGACTGAAATAAAAACTTATGGTGTAAAAAATAGAAATTTAACAAGACACACTCAAATATTTGTTTGTACAGTATATAATGTTTCCGGACCGAGCAAATCAAATCAGCGGGCGAACGTTTATGGGACCAGTTTGTGTTTCGTCAAAGCGACAGTCTTACTCTGTAAAGATATTTGCCTTTTAGCTTAGTTTTTTTTCAGTTTCTATTTAAATACTTTTGGTAACTTAATTCATTTTCAGACACAATAGTAAGACTATAGAAATATGTGGGTTGCGAGACAGGGAATAGGTTAAAATCAACGGGTACTACACAATTAAAAAATCTTTCAAGGCTACGTTAACCAACCCACACTAGAATAGAACCCTGTCAGAAATACTGGCCTGTCCCCAGCATAGGGACGAGGAAGGCTGTTATTTTAGATTTGTAAGTAAAAGTTAAAAATATTCATTATAAAAAGGGTTATTATTATATTATAGAATAAATAACTGATGACAATCCCTCAAGAATTAGGTACATATATTTAATACTACATGTGATCGCTACCATGCAGTTTTTAATGTATAATTAAATTTTATTGCATTAAATTATTATTTATTATTAAATTATTATATATATATATATATATATATTAGTGCTGAAGTGTTTGTACAGTAGAGCTACGATGGCTATCCGAGTACAGAACCAGAGTACGAAACCTATACAATTGCAGAGAGGTGTAAGACAGGGTGACGTCATATCCCCGAAACTCTTCACCGCTGCATTGGAAGACGTTTTCAAGCTTCTGGACTGGAAAGGATACGGTATCAACATCAATGGCGAGTACATCACTCACCTTCGATTTGCCGACGATATAGTCCTTATGGCAGAATCGCTGGAGGACCTAAGCACTATGCTCAATGACCTCAATAGTGTCTCCCAACGGATAGGTCTTAAGATGAACATGGACAAAACAAAGATTATAATTAATGTCCATGTCACACCTATGCCGGTAGTTGTTGGGAGCACTAAGCTCGAAGTTGTTGACAAGTATGTTTACCTGGGACAAATAGTCCGACTAGGTAAGTCCAACTTCGACCGAGAGGTCAATCGAAGGATTCAACTCGGCTGGGTAGCGTTCGGGAAGCTACGACACATCTTCTCGTCAGACATACCTCAAAACCTTAAAACGAAATTGTACAACCAGTGCGTGTTGCCAGTGATGACTTACGGAACTGAGACGTGGTCCTTCACTGCTGGCCGTATGAGGAAGCTCAAGGTCGCTCAGCGAGCTATGGAGACGGCTATGCTCGGAGTTTCTCTGCGTGATAAACTTAGAAATAAGGATATCCGCAGTAGACCAGAGTAATCGACATAGCCCAACGGATTAGTAAGCTGAAGTGGCAGTGGGCCGGCCATATAGCTCGAAGAACCGACAACCGATGGGGAAGAAAGGTTCTCGAGTGGCAGCCTCGTACCGGTAGGCGAAGTGTAGGGCGCCCCCCACGAGATGGAATGACGACCTGGTAAGACATGCAGGAAGTCGACGGATGCAGGTGGCTCAGGACCGTGCTTTGTGGCATTCTTTGGGGGAGGCCTACGTTCAGCTGTGGACTTGTGAAGGGCTGTAATGATGATGATGATGATGAAATTATTATTCCGCTTGGTTGCTTGCTGATTCTTTCTAGGGTTAATGTTTTTTCCGAACCAGCGAACGTTTTCACAAATAATTTTTAATGAGTATTGTAATCTATGATGAATAAAAATTATTCTATTCTGTACCTGCGTAAAAAAAGTTGTATATTGAACCACTTCACGTCAAAGAGAAAATAAATCACTTGATTTAATTTCCATAAGGCGGACTGTCTGATCGTTTTTCAGTAATTGTATTTAAAGTTTTTGGACGTAAAAGCGGTTTTTGATTCTGTAGGGAAAAAATTGTTGGAAATTTTTTGAGGCGCATGAGAAATAATGTAGAGACCCTCGTTGGGCATAGATTAAAAGTCGAATTAAACATATTTACGGATATGACTCGTACATCATACAATCTTGCTCTGGTTTCTGATGATGTTAGTGCTGTTAGCCTATGCGGCGCCTACAGCGTTATCAGACTCACGGCGCGCGGCCTTTTAGACCTAAAAAAAAAGCGGTGAATTTTTATTATTCCCCATTGGTACTTGCGTAATGATGACTTCTAGGACAGTTTACCGTGCACGTAGATGAGTTGTCCGACGGCCATCCGAACAGAGATAGCGAACCCCGGCTCTGATGGCTAACTCGTATCGTTTGTTGTTCTGAGCGGTGAGAAACGCTCAGGGACGCTGGTGTACGGTGCATACGCGGTGTGGATGGGTGTGCGACGCGCCTGGCTGCGGACTCACTGCGTTCTAACCGTTGATATCGTAACAGTGTTTGTGGCACTAGGCCAGTGTGTAGTGTTTATGTGTGACTGACTGGCGACATTTCGGTCGTCGGCATATAGCGGAACGGGGGGTTCAATCAGAACGTTACGGGGCCTCCGGAGGCTTTCCGTAACGTTCGGAGTCGGAGCGTATGTGACTGCGTTTACCACTAGTGGATTTTGATGTGTCTCGGTCCTCTCAAAATAGCGCGGAGACATTTCCTTTGAAATACTCAGAGATCGTCGGAAGTCGACAGTTACAGTGTAGGTAGGAATTTCGCTGGTACCACCGAGCTCCAGTGGCGATGCGAATGAATCTGTTTTGGACGACTTGGAGGACGTATAAGTGTCTGTGGGCTGCGTGTTCGAAAACTACGCTTGCGTAAGACATAATAGATCTTATACATGCTTTGTAAAGATGGAACTTTTGTCTTAAAACAGTTTACTCTTACTGTTAACTAGCGGGTGGAGGTGATTGGTGACGATTTTGGCACGATACGGACATTGTGAGTGTGTTTCGCCAATATCATACTGTGGTCAAATTTGACCCCTAGGTATTTGGCCATTGATTGCCAGGGGATCTGGCGGCCATACAAGGTAATCATACCTAACGATTTCTTGGGATTTTTGTATTGTCGATTGAGAGTGGGCATGGTTTGAAAGTGTATTGCTACACTTTTTAAGGATTACGATGTGCAGTTTCCTTGGTTTCAGGATTCCTATCACATCCGCCTCTTTCCAGGCATCCGGGAAAAAACAGCTGGAAATAAGAGCATTCAGTATACCCACGAGTAGGCATAAAAGTGGTGCGGAGAGAGATTTCAGCACCCTGTTGCTAATGCCATCGGGGCCGGGTGCTGATTTCTTTTTGAGGTTTCTTATTGCTTCTATGACTTTTTAGACTGTCATAGGCTCTAAGGAGTCACCAGCAGGTGGTAGTGCAGACTTAAGCTCGACCTCCGCTTCGACCTTTGCAAAGTGAACGGGATCTGTAGGTTTGCTAGAGGAAGTATATTGGTTTTCTAAACTGTCCGCGAGGCATTCGGCCTTCTCGGAGTCGAAAAAGGCGAGATCGGGGTTTTCTGCCCTAATGAGAGGCGGCATAGGTGAGGATTGATCTGCCTTCAGAGCTCGGATCAACTGCTAGAAGGCAGTTTCTGATGGCTCGATGTCCGTCAGCAGATTATTCCACTTATCTTGTCTCAACTCTAATGCGCTGTTTTACCTCGTTTTGCAGGTTGCGCAGTCGAATTTTTTCGTCTATAGTGCGATAGTGATCGTATTGTCTAAGAGTCTCGTTCTTTGCTCGGATCAGTTGTCGAATGTCACTCAAAAGTTTCAAGTATCGATTACTCGACACACGAACCTTAAGAGAGAATTCTTCAACTATAGAGGTTACGTAAGCCGATAGGGCGCTAATCGTCTCGTTGGCCTCCTGTGGCGAGTCTATTTTATCGGGGATTTTGTTTAAGTGCTGGGAGATATTAGACTAATGTTTAGCTCGAGCTTACGCCAGTCCACGATGGTTTTAGTCTGAAAGACCTCACCTGTGCGCTGGCCCAGCTGCAATAGGACTGGTTTGTGGTCCGAGTTGAGTTTTTATATTGTTTAATTTGATAATATCTACTAACGGACGTCTTTGAGTATCGCTACGTCAAGGACGTCCGGTTTGTTGTTGGTTGTGAATGAGCAGCGAGTTTTTTTTTATAGGATAAGGGTGACAAACGAGCACACAGTCCACCTGATGGTAAGTGGTTGCTGCGGCCCATAGACCTCTACATCTATCCTCTATTACAAATCAAAATGTAGATGCGTTGTCACCCGTGAGGACTAAGATGGAATGCCTCATTTCCAGTAAAAAGGGCCTCCGGCCACCTGCACTCACCAAGCGAAATGCAGAGGTAAAACTCTACTTCACGCTGGTTTTCTGTGAGGTCGTGGTACCACCCCGGTTCGAGCCGGCCCATCCGAGTTGGAGTCTCAGGCCCGATAACATCGAAGTTTAGTCGCTCGGTGAGATCAAATAATATCATACCATTATGTTTTCTTGTACACGAATTGCAGGAGGAGTGCTTACTGTGTAGGTCTCTAGCTATTACGAGGGCGACACTGAAAGTTTTTAGAACTGGCCACTTGTATATAATAAAAAAATAAGTTTAAATTTTGAAAATGGTACTCTTTGCCCATAATATTGTTTACGTACGTTACTCAATAAGTTTTGAGATATACAAAAGTATTCTAGATAATATTAATATTTATATTACATCTTTTCAAAATATTTTCCATCATACTCTATAAAAAGTTCCATTCGCCTGAACCAACTCTAAAAAGCTTTTGCTAGTCTTTATCTGATAGGTCGGAAATCGCCTCTTCGTAAGCAGCCATGCCTTCTTCAACGCTTGAAAAAAACTTGCCTTTTATTTTTTCTTTGACTCTTGGGAACAAAAATAAATCACATGGAGCGAAGTCGCCCTGACTTAGCTCCTTGTAGAGTGAGTGACTTGGAGTTTCAACACCAGATTCCTCAATAAATGCTTTTGTTCTATAGGAGGTATGAGAACAGGTGTTATCGTGATGCAGCATGATTCCCTGAAGCCCGGTCTTTGTTTTTCTCTCCCGCATAGCTTGAAAAGCTTTGGGTAATGCAACTGTAGATTTATATTTCAATTTTCCAGCATCAACGTTGACAAATATCCACTCCGCGAATAAAAATAGCCACTATTTTTGCCGACGTCGATGACGACAAAAGTGCAAAGACCTCGCTTTGCAGTTTTGCTGGTAACTGTCCTTCTGAGTAGACCCATACCGATGATTGCCTTTTATTTTCCAGATTATGTCCATGTCTCGTCACCAGTAACGATATTTGAAATACGTCTAGATGCTCCGTTTTCAAAACTTAGACACATTTTATGGCACTGATCCACACGAGTCTGTTTTACACTTTCACAGAGCAAACGAGGGATTCATCGAAAACAAAGCTTCCGTACTCCAAGATGTTAATGTACGAATGATGATGACGATGAACGAATCATCTAATACTACTAATCATCCCTATAATCTTTTTGATGTCCGTATACAGTACCGTACAACCTACAATCTTTTTAATGTCTGTATATGTGATTGGTGGGTCTTCTCGCACCAACATTTCAGTAATCCATACATTTTCTGCCGTTACTGCTGTTTGCAGGGCCGCCGTTATTTGGTCAAATTTAAGATTAATTTTACCCCTTTTGAATTCAGCAAACCACCTTAAAATTGTTGCGCGTGATAGAGCTGAGTCCCCTAATGCTGATTGTAACCGTTGTAAACTTAATTGTTCGGTTAAACCAAATTTAAAATCAGAATATATAATAGCGCACAAATGTTCACGGTTAAGATCCATCGTTTTAAATGAAAAGCGCAGGATGCGTTGCAGTAAAGTTAATAGAACTTTGTTTTTTTTTAATATTGAGCAATTGGCTTACGGTGTTCTATTTTTAAATAAATTTGCATATTAGAAACATATAACACCGATGTGTTCCATTTTTAAATTTCGAGCATCTCAAAACCTATTGAGTAACCTACGTATGTATTTTATTAATTTGTCATTTGTTTACGATTTGGCGGCAAATTGAAAATTGTCTATGTCACGTAACCATGAATTTAACGCGAGAAAATTTTCGTGCAATGTTTTTTATGACTTTCAATGTCATTTCAGTCAACAAGAAAGTTATGATAGACTTCGATTGGCTCGAAAAAAGATGGTGGCCTCGTTCTTCAGAAGGACAGGTCATTAGGCAACCATTGTTTTAGAGGATCGAAAAACAGTTCCTGCTGAGTGGTACACTAACTATTGTTTGCCACTTGTCTTAGAAAAATTTCGGGAGAAATGACCTCGCAGTAGGATTCTCCTTCAACCCGACAACGCCTCGTCGCACTGTGCCAAGCAAACAATCGACTACTGGACGACGTCAGACGTGGAATTACTGGGTCATCCACACTATAGACCTGACCATGCACCTTGCTGTTTTTATTTATTTCCGAAAATAAAAGAAAAACTTCGAGGAAAACATTTTATGGACGCCGAGGAAGCAGTGGCTGTGTTACAAAATGCTGTCGAAGAGACCCCTAAGGACGAGTGGGCAAAGTGCTTTTTTCAGTGGTTGTATCGGATGCAGCGATGTATTGATGTAAATGAACACTATTTTGAAAAGATATAATAAAACTAATAATTCAGTTTTTGATTTTCTAAGAACTTTCAGTGTTACCCTCGTATAACACTGGAGTCTAGGTTAAGTAATTCACCAAGAACTGATTCAACTATTCGTTTGAGCGGCGTTTGGTAAGCCGATACGATGGTGAGTGGCGGATGGCCTGAGATAGCTATCTTACATATAGAAACTTCTATGTTGGTTACCGGGGGACCGTCGATTCGTACGCAGTGCAAGGACCTTTTGTAGTAAATCAAGGTGTCGTCTTTAGGGCTAGTCAACTTATCATTTCTAACTAAGGTGTAATTTGCGATCTTAGAGTCATGATCGCTAGGTTTCAATAAAGTCACTTGCACTAGCATGACGTCTACATCGTTTTTACGCAGGAAGAGCGCGATCTCGTCCTTTAGGTCTCTAAGGTCGTTCGCGTTAAAGAAAGCGACAGTTAGGGAGCGTGGTTTAGTTCTTCCTAAATATTGTACTGCCATTTCTATTTCTAATTGCGTATTTAGGCGCACTGGAAAGACCATATCACGTCTGTTAGCCCTATATGCTCAATCGTGGCGTTGAGCTTATCCTGTGGGGTAGTGGGTCTGTGGAATTTGCGGGCCAAAGAGGATAACTCAGCAACGTCAATGTTGCTGATAAAGCCGCAGACTAGGGAGAAGTCAGCGGCGAAAGAAGACGAGCCTTGTGGGACGGGCTCTGATTTTGCGGCCTGGGAAGGCGGCGCTGGCCGTGCGGCGACGAGTGCCGACGGTTTCACCCAAGCGTTGGGTTTTGGCGTGGAGGGCGCGGCTGGCCTTGCACCTTGCTCGGCCCACCCGGCGACTGGGGTGGGCTTGGTGGTGACCTGAGACGAGGAAGTGGCACTGACGCTCCTAGGCCTGACGTAACAATTTTTGCCGTGTACCCGTACAATTAGCATCGGTGGCACTGGCCAGCGATGCACCTATTTCGAGGTGCTCCAACTGCAATCCCCGTTATAATGCAAATGCGCCGAACATTAAAAATCTCCTTGCCTTCCGGAGACAGGTCTAGAATAACAAGGCACAGATCTAAAAAATCGTTTTTATCTGTTTGATGGTGCATTCTGTGCACCTCTAGGACCGGGAGATTTTGAAGTTTAAGGTTATTTAAGATATGTTCCGTTTCGAACTCCTTGTGGAGCCCGCGGACGACTACATGAAATTTGCGCTCCTCTGGGACGGCGTTCAAGTGAAAGCTTACTTGCTGGGCGCACAGGTGGTTTTTTACGCTGCGGAATTCCTCGCTTAAGTTTTTTTTTTTTACTTATTATAAGCCAGTGCTTGACCACAATCCCACCTGGTGGTAAGTGGTGATGCAGCCTTAGATGGTAAATCGCACTGTCTTATCGTAACAAAAGCCTATTCACTCTTGCCTTGAAGAGTTTACAAATATATAAATGCCCTGACCGCCGTTTTGCACCTTTGGGCAGTAGATTTTTTTGGAGTACAACCAGTATGATAGGATGCTCCATTTTGATTTGTTTTAGACGCTTGACCCTACGTTCAGCAGGGAACCCATTAGCTGCGGCGGCAGTGCGTGAGCGCGCGCCGTGGGAGCAGTCTTTTTGCCGGAGTGGCGGTGGGGAACGAGTGGGCCGAGTTATGCTCGGCTGCCTTTTTTGGGGTTGCTGGTTTGCGTATTTTGCCCTGGACGAGGGTAAATCCTTTTATCTTCATGCTTAGATGGGATATGTGAATCGGTCTCCATGTCGGAGTCTGATTCAGCATCCAAGAAGACCGGAGAGGGGCCACGGGTGAACATCACAGAGGGCGCTGGGGATGCGGCGTCGTAAATTGTATCTATGGACACAGGGGTTGTAGGTCCGTTGCTCGGTTACAGAGGGTCGTCGAACCGCACGGTTAGTCGGTCTAAGAGGGGCCAGACACGCTGGGTAGAGGAGCCTGCTAGATACGCGGACTCGAGCGTAGACTCGAGCGCGGGCTCGGGCGCGGGGCGGGCATTGCGCTGTGCAAGGAATACAACCTAAATATTGGGGCAGGCTCAACTAAAGAATTCGGCGAGTTCGTGAATTTTTATGGATGCAATTTTATTGCCTATGCTAACATGCACAGATGTGTACCAAGCTATGTGTGCCTAAAACGAACACCTATACGCCTAGCGCGTTGGTACGCTAGGGTGTGTACCTAGTTGTTGCTTAATGCAATAAGCAACACAAAAATTATAAACGATGGCCGCCTCTGAGTCGGCGGGTGTGTTGCACTCTACTTATGGTGGCCGATACCAGTACGAGGAAGCCAGGAAGGATCGTTGCGCACAAACACTCTTTGCACCACAACAAGCGTCCGATACACTTCACAACAACACAGTGAGACTGTCTCCACAGTAAGAACACCAAAGCAGCAACCAATCACAAAGCACCAAGTAAGATGGTGTATAAAGAAAAACAATTCTAATTTTGCGTATGATCTAAGAGAGTGAACTCGACCGACACGTCCGAAACCTGCAAAGTCCACGCAGCTCCTCTCTGTAAAAAGTGTCATATAAACTCATAGTATTCTACTTATTTTGTGCTCAAAGGGAGGGATGACGTAATCTATACGGGAAGCGTATGCTCAGTAGTGTATTTGTATTTGCTCTAATGGATAAAGGAATACAAAAAAAAAATAACTAATCAAAATTGTTGATAAATAAACTCGACAACATGATATATTTTTTACATGCGCAAATTGCATTGAAAACGATACCGTTCATCAAGCTCGCGGGTAACTTCGTTTTTAAATTTCCATTTTAAATTGCATCTGTCAACATGCCACCAACTGCACAATGCTGTAAATTTATAAATGCTACGTAAAATACAGTTATTTGATATTGTTAAATGAAACCTCACGCGTTTCCTTATTTTCGTTGTCTAATTATTATTCTCAATTGATTGGATTTGGATTGAACCTGGTCAAACCAGGTCACCAGGTATTGTCTACCAGGGCTTTGTTTTTTGCTTGCCGTAAAATCGTGATTAATACTTAAATTAAAAAATTAAGTCAAATTTATAAATTACCGCTATCATTTTAAATAGAAAATGGGAACAAAGGTACAATACGTTAAAATATTGAAAATGAAAAAATTACAAAGGCAGATTTTTCAGACAACCTTCAAACGGACAGGATTGTAAAACGATAGAAAGTCAAGTGGGTACGTTTTATTACTTTTTACGTTGTGAGTAAATTGACTATCAATTTAAAATACTCGTATTGTGATGTAAAAATCCTTCAATAGAAACATTTTATGTGAAGCAGTAAAATAGCAACGCCTTGAAAATCTTTTATGGAGGCTCATTACAAAGCTACCACAAGACGCGCAAAGTAAGGGAAAAAGTAATCACCAGAATGCTTCTGATATCAACTTAAAATTTCTTTTTAATTGATTTAAATAAAAAAAAAATATTTTCTATTTTTAAAATATTACAATCTCGATCAAATCATTCACATGCCATGTCCGTACAAAAATGGTAATTGTTCACTATCACTATCTATATCTTCCCCACAGTAGAACCTTAAGATATACATGACCATACGAACCTTCCCGTAAACCATCACTGCCCTAAACTATCCCGAGGGTCACCCACGTAAACGTAAAGTACCGTGAATGAAGTTGTATGAGGTTGCATAAATATATGAATGTGTGAATGAGGCCTACAATAACTATCAACTAAAACAAGTCAAAGTGGTATGTCAGGATCGGTCGCTAGGCGATCGATACCTCAAACAGGAAAAAGTAAATCTATAGTGGTAATACATTAGTCGTTTTCTTCAAAATTCTTTCCGTCCGAATACAATCTGGGCGTCTTCAAGGCAAGAGTTAAAAGGCTTTTGTTACGCTAAGACAGTGCGATTTACAATCTAAGGCTGCATCACCATTTTTTTTTAAAAGCGTTACCCCCACACTAGGATTTTCTCCTGTATCGTGGGGGGAGCTTACAAACACAAATTGCACAAGGACAAACATCCAGACCGGGAACAATTATTTGTAGGCCATACAAATACTTGTTCCGTGCGGGAATGGAACCCGCGCCCCCCAGCGCAGCAACTCATTGCTAAGCCACTGCGCCACGGAGCCGGCAAATCAATTACCACCAGGTGGGATTGTGGTCAAGCACTGGCTTCTGATAAATAAAAAAGTTTATTTCTTACAGTTTACAATAAAATTACAAAGTTATAATGCAGCTAATTTTAGGTCATTTTAAATGAAATTGTAACGAAATTTTTACTAAACCAGGTGCATTCTAACTGTTACCCGTTAACTTGTTAAGTCTACTTAGTTGTGATAGTTTTCCTTTTAATTCTTATATAGGTTTATGTTGAACTGTACTTGTGTACGGTGTTATAATATGTATTTTTGTTTTTGAAAAAAATAATTCTATTTACTACTGTTGTGCATACATTTCATATTTGCAAAACAACAACAGCGGTTTAGTTGGTAGGTGGTAAGGACACATGACTCTCATAATAAATAGCACTTTAATTCCAAATATTTTGCAAACGGACTCTAGATTAGAAAAAAATGATATTCCACACCCTCAATAAGAAAGAGCTATCCATCGACACCCCACACGATGGAATAGATGGGTAAAAAAATCATTTACCTGTATTGGAGGTACCCAAAATAAAAATTTCGATCGATTGATTTTTGGATTTGATTTCACAGTTTTGTATGAGTGATTAATATCTATATTTATACCTATACTATAATTACAGCTTCGTAGCACCCAGGGTCTCTGAGTAAAACCGCGGACGGAAGGACGGACGGACGGATGGATGGACAGACTGACATGGCGAAACTATAAGGGTTCCTTGTTGTTCAACTACGAAACAAGCTAACCTAAAAATAACTAAAATAACGTATTTTACGTTCATTTATAGTGTTGAAAAATAAACTCTACAACATGATACATTTTTACACTCGCAAATTGCATAGAAAACGATACGGTTCATCTAGCTTGCGGGTAACTTCGTTTTAAAATTTCCATTTTAAATTACATCTGTCACATTCCACCAACTGCACTGTGCTGTTAATTTAGAAATGCCACATAAAAAACAGTAATTTGATACTGTTAAATAAAACCTTAAATAAGTTCTTTATTTCTTAGTCTTACCATTTTTTATAATAATAGTGAATAGTATGTTTGATAACATCGCTATCGGCATCCAATGACTACTTGCATGGTTCATCAGGTCGTCTCTCCATCTTGCTAGTAGAGGCTACCACTAGAAAAATTTTTGTCTCATCGGTGGTTGGTTCTTCGAGCTATGTGGCCTATTGCCATTTTAGTAAAGAACCAAAAACGACACTACTAACACATTTCCTAAGACAATATGTAATTAGAGCACAATTAGACAAACTCAACTAAGTTATGAGACCACCAAAGTAAATTTCGACAAATAGGATTCAAAATCCAATGGGATTGGAACTAATTACACATGCTAACAACTTGTGCCCCTAAAGTGTA
Source organism: Parnassius glacialis (assembly GCA_033319125.1). Lineage (NCBI taxonomy): Eukaryota > Metazoa > Arthropoda > Insecta > Lepidoptera > Papilionidae > Parnassius > Parnassius glacialis. The sequence goes on along the minus strand of JAVANC010000019.1, from coordinate 43,852,731 downwards.
CGATTTAAAGTGTTTTCGCGATAATGATTATTGCCATAGTTGTTTGAGAGCATACTGGTTTTATTAGATGTTATTGTCTCTTAATCTCAATTATTTTCTTAAATATTTTCTAAATTTATTTCTAACTTTGATATAAAATTTAGATTAAGATTAATTCCAACTTTAATTTAGATTCTAAATTAAAGTTAAAAGTTACAGAGTATAATATACATCCCACAGCTGGGCACATACTTCCTCTCATTTTTGAGAGGGTTTTAGGGCAAGGAAATTTCAACCGCGCTGCTTCAATGCGTGTTGACAAACTTCACATATTCTTGAAATATATTTTTTCTTATTTCTCAGACATGCAGGTTTTGCTCACGATGTTTTCCTCCACCCCCGAGCACGTAGTAAATCAGCACTTAAAATTGCAATTAACAATTTCATCGGTGCCAGCGGGGATCGAACCCGGGTTGCTCGCGTACTGGGAAATTTGAAGCGAGCGCTTAGCTCCTCAGCTACCATGGCTCTAAATTATTAGGTATTTAATAATAAATTATTTTAATATGTTAATTTTTATGAAACAAATGGTGCAAAGAAAAAAAGACATTTGCATGTCTCTACTAAATACTTAGTATATGTAATACATATTAGTCTAGTTAAAAAATTCAAAAACGTGTGCGATAGCTCATTCGATTCGGAATGACGTCTAGAAAAATGTATCTCAATGATTTATTAGCACATAACCCAATAAAACAGCCTTGCCGGTCTCTTTAATTATTAACCAATGGGAAGAATAACTTTCAATTAAAAGTCATTCCTCACATTCTTCACATCACATCATAAAAAAATAAAGTTTGTTGAAGCAAACCAAAAAAACAATAAAGATCTGCTGATGAATTTTGGTTTAAGTTCTACGCGGATAAAACCGCGCGTAAAAAGTAGTATCTTTGTCCTGATTTAATTTTAAAATAGTTTTGAAACGAAACGTGGGTATTAATACTAATTCACAGTACGCTATAAATCAACGTGTTAACTTTTTCCGCAATATACAACACTACAGTACTAGTTTATTCTAGGTAATCTAGGTTTTGCTCAAAGACGTTTTATAGGTCCAGATACCGTGTTGCTAATACACCGCAACGTTCATAGTGAAGACAGTCTTTGATTCATGTGTGCGTGAGTACCACGTGACGCGCATATCTTACGCACCATGGCTGCATTAATGTGCGTGACTTCGGTAATAACAATGCGAATCGATTACCCAAAAAATGTGGGAGATTTTATTTTATGTAGGTACGAACATCGCACTAAAATATTGAAGATATGTAATAAAACCTAAAATTAATGTAATAGTTAAAATAAATAAAAAAGCACAGTAGATATTTATGTATGTAACATATATTTATAATCTGTTATTACTAAATATATACAGAGTACTACACTTTTGTACTGTAGAACACAAAATATTTCCGCTTTTTACGAAGACATTAAATTTTTTTTCAATCCTAAGTAAAATGACGAAGAAAAGTACGTTTGGTAAAGCGTAAACTTCGGCCAAGAGATAGCAAAATGTTTGATTTTTTTAAATTGCTCCGTTCCGTTGCTGCGTGAAGGAAGGACAAAAACAAATAAACAAAAAATCACACTTTCACGTTTATAATATTACTAGCTGCGCCCCGCGGTTTCACCCGCGTGATCACGTGTCCGAGGTGCGCGACATGACCTAGTTCAAGCTAGCTAAGTTATAAAATATAACGGCTAGGGTTTAAGCGTCGTTCGCGCGCCAAGTCAAGTATTGAATTATTTTAATTTTACATTATCTCTTAAACTATGTGTCCAAATAACATGGTAAAAAGAACAAAGTTTATCTTCATAAAATTGTCTTGATGATGAAGTAACTTTCGTTCGTAAGGATAAATAGGCCATGCCTAATAATAACGCTCATAAATCACTTTTAAATTTTCAATATTTTTTTGTCACAAAATACCAAATTATAGCTTATGTATAAGAAATAGACATATGGTATCGTGGACTTTTTTTAGACGGAGTATAGGTCCATATTTTTCTAGAACATTGTATTTACGTATCCCTAACGATAACACCAGCGTACGCGGATAAATCATTTCGGGAGTGCTTTTTCTTCTGACTTGCTTAACCAATCTTCTATCTTTCCAAGGCTTTCGATTGTGTTCATCATGAAACATTAATCAGGAAACTACAACATTACGGTGTAAAAAATTTGACGCTTAGACTTATTACTTCATATTTAAGTAACAGAACTCAAAAAGTCGTGATAAATGGTAAAGGTTCCTCCGGATCGGTAGTATCAATGGGCGTTCCTCAGGGCTCGATTCTTGGCCCATTCCTGTTTTTAATCTATATTAATGACTTACCTTATCTTGTAGGGGACAATCACGATATAGTATTATTTGCTGACGATACCTCTTTAATTTTCAAACTCAAACGGCAGGTAATTAATTATGACGATGTAACTAATGCTCTATCGAAATTAGTACATTGGTTTAACGCCAACAATATGCTCTAAAACGGCAATAAGACAAAGTGTATTAAATTTACAATACCTAATGTAAAACATTCGAATACCAATGTGCTATTAAATGGGGAGGAGTTGAGTCTTGTGGATACCACTGTTTTTCTCGGTATTACTATTGACGCGAAACTTCAATGGGGCCCCCATATATCTAAATTAGCAAACAGACTTAGTTCTGCAGCATATGCTGTAAGAAAGATTAGAAGTCTCACAGATGTTGAGACAGCTAGATTAGTGTATTTTAGTTACTTTCATAGCGTAATGTCTTATGGAATTTTGCTATGGGGTAATGCGACTGATATTGAAGCTATATTTGTTTTGCAAAAGAGAGCCGTTCGGGCGATTTATAACCTAAATTGTAAAGAGTCCCTCAGACAAAAATTTAAAGAAATAAACATATTAACTTTGGCATCGCAATATATTTATGAAAATCTAATGTATGTACATAAAAACATAAATAGCTTTAATAAGAATAAGGATGTGCATTCTTTAAACACTAGGAACAAACATAAGCTTGTAATACTAGTTACTAGACTCCACAGAATCAGTAATTCATTTATGGGGCAATGTATACGCTTTTACAACAAAATCCCAGAACATATTCAAAGTTTATCAATAAACAAGTTTAAAAGTTTTATTAAAGAAAAACTGTACAAAAAGGGTTATTATAATATCAGAGAATACATGAATGAAAATAACCCCTGGGAATAAGGTGATCGCCACCATGCTGGTTCTATTAAAAATCATTTAAAAATTGTATAAATGAAATTATTGTTAAGTGAAATATGTTTGAAAAAAAAAGTCCCGCTGGGTTTCTTGCTGGTTCTTCCCAGGACAGAGGTATTTTCCGAACCAGTGGTAAATAAAAAAATGACTTTCAATAAGAATTATGTAATAATCAATATTGAATAAAAAATTATACTATTCTATTCTATTCTATTCAATATCCATATTTAAGGCTAGTTGAGTAATATAGCTTAATGCTAGATAGCCTATACTATTCCACATGAATCTGGCTATAATATACAAAAAGAATTTTTCAAATCGGACTGGTAGTTCCAGATATTAGCGCGTTTAAACAAACAAAACAACTAAAAAACTCTTCCGCTTTATTGTATTAGTATAGATATTAGTATGGATTGTCAAGAATGATAGATAAACATTTAAAACCGGTATACAATCGGCTTTTTGAGGGTGGAACTATACACTCGCGCTCTCTTTCTCGCTCTAGTAAATAACGGTTCTTAATGACCAAAAAGGATAGAAGCACAGGAAAGTGCAATTTCATGCTGCAAGATGTAGTTCAACCCTAACCCTTAAAACGGTTTAACTCTATAGGTTGGGTAAAATCTGTAAAATTAGACTGTTTAAAACCCCTATACAGATAACCTTTGCGGTTGATCATGACATTAAAAAATGGTAAAAACATTTCATAGACTAGGCAACACTCGAATATTATTGCGCAGTATTATTACTTGTATTGACATTTAGCTTTCGTATTCTTTTACAAAGAAATACACCATAGAATTGTATAGTTACTTATGAAAAGTGGTGTTCTTATCCTTATCTTTTTTCCAAGAGTAATTCTTAAATGATTTCACAGCCCAAACAGTCATTTTGCGAAATTAAAAACACCGGTGCGTGATGTATGTTCACAGTGAACGTCGCTGGCGTAATGGCGGAACGATCTAACGAATATGCCAATATTGGCGCCTTTTAAATGGAAGCGTTTTAGGCGCGCGTACACGGTATCTGGACCTATAAAACATCTTTGGTTTTGCTTAATTACATGGAACATGGAACGTATTAACGGGGTCAGTATGAAAATATGCTCGTATATTATCGTTAGAATTCGGTGCTGAGACATAGTCTATCGACAAATTAAAGGTCCTGACTTCAGAATTTATTGTGTGAAAATTATTTTATTGCTTTTAGTTTTTTATTTTTATTCGGTTTTGACATTTTATTAACGTTTGATATTATTAATCCTATATTTTTGTTCCTCTTTGAGTAGATTAATGATACAAGGCAAAGGTCGGTACTGTACTACAGTTCAGTTAATTGTAGGTAGTTGTTTTGTTTTATTACATTTGGAACATTTCACCGCATGTCAACGGGGTCAGTTTAAAAAATTAAATATTTGTTATGTTCTCAATCCTAGAAAACTATTTTAACTAACTCAACTATCAAGTGAGTAGCCGCCTTAAGGAGAATAAAACCGGCTACTCACATGCCTGCCGCAGGGGCAAGCTAGGGTGTACAGCGATCGTGGCAATATCTGAACTGTCTCTACACATTGACGGCTCCGTGACGCAGTGGCTTAGCAATGAGTTCTTGCTCTGGGGGCCGCGGGTTCGAATTTCGCACGGAACAAGTATTTGTATGGCCTACAAATAATTGTTCCGTATCTTAATGTTTGTCCTCGTGCAATCTATGTTTGTAAACTGCCTCCACGATACAGGAGAAAATTCTAGTTTGGGGTTAACGTTTTAAAAAAAAGAAAAAACTTATGCTTGCCGTTCAGTATGAGAGTGTACGTCTCGCTGGACACACGCGTTGTTGTGTTAAAAACATATAGACGGATGTTACTAATCCAGTAAAAAGTAAGAGAAACGTGTTATTTTTTTATTTTAAGGTCCATGCACACACAACAAGCCAGCTCAAGTCACCGTCAAGTCGCTGTTGAATCGCGTCAACGTTAGTGATGCGTTTTTTTTAAATACTAGCAATACTATCAAGATAACTAATTTTCCATTTAGCCATTCCTGGTAAGATGATTAATAGAAAAACACGTTACTTTATGGAAATCCATTATAATTAAGATGTAAAAAAATTGTATACCGGATTAAAGATTTCATAGATTATATACGGAATATAGATCCACGTAATAAAATAAATGGATGTGTGTTACCTAGTTTGAAGAGCACCTTGCGCACACATTTATACATGATTTTATTTTACTACGCGGATCTTAGCTAATTCATTTTATTACCTTTAACTCCTGGTAAGCTTAAAATGCTTACGTCAGGAGTGGTTCACGACAGTAGTCGAATGGCGGATTTGAACCTACGACCATTTTGGTGTACTTATGAGAATACACCACATCACATTCCACGAATCCGGCCGTGACGTAACTAACGTCTGGAGCTGATGCCCTACTACTTCTACTAAACTATATTTTTGACGTGACTTATGGGTGTTTGGACGGTGACAAAGAGGTGACGTAATTGATTTGTGTGTCTTTAGTTTATGAATATCATATATAATTAAAATTAAATGCAAATCCCTTGAACGTGTTTTCACTTTTTATGTCCAAAAATCGAAAACGTACAAACACTTTTTATGCATACCTGAAAATAATTTAAAACTATAAAATGTGTTGTTTAAAACTTTTCAAATGTAAATGTTTAATTAAGTTTTCATATCTGCTGGTTTATGGAGCTTTTTCTTTTTCATTGGCCCCTGAGAGTCCACTGTTAAAGTGGTTGACAACCGCTTCCTCTTTCTGGTGCCGTACAAAGGCTCCCGACAGGTGGCGGTATAACTATCAATTTTACGGCACATGCAAACTATCCAGACGGTTGATGGGGAGCAATACAAAAAGGAAAGATGCGAGGCGCTCAGTACTGCGATCTTCGATCTGCAAGCGTTACGATTAAGGCAACCTTTATTATTTATTATTTTGATTAAGGTTCAACGGGATGGTTCCATGTTCACCAGTGACCTTTGACAGTTCTAAATCTCCCGTTCAGACAAAAGTACGTCGTGGCAAGACGTCCTGCGTTTCGTGTAAGAACGAAGCGGATGCCGCATAGAGGATCCGATCTCTTTACATTGACGCTCCAAAGCGTCTGGAGTGTAACAGGTCAAGGAAATTGAAATCGTACGTACTCCAGGTGCCTGCAAAATACAAAAAGACATTTCTCGCTCTCAATTTTTTGGCCTCTGGAGTGGTGTATCACCGATAGAAGGACGCGCCAAAGAATAGTTCTCTAAATTGTGTAATGTTTATGTTTTTTAGGTTATGGTATGTATTGCTATGGAGCAATTTTCTTAAATTTTAAGTTCTTGATTCCTGAAATAAAGTTATTGTATTTAGCGGACTAATCATGAAGAAAAAGAAGAAATGAAAAATCCATTAATTTTAACAGTCAAAAAGCAAACGACACTAAAACAAATTCTTTACCGAATTTCTTGAATTTGAGAACACTATGTTGGGACTTATTATAGAAGTTTAATACAAAAGGTCCTGTAATTAGTTCCGGTCACGTTTCACTAATCTATATAATGTAGAGTCTATAGTGGTTAGGATAACGAAAGTTCACTTGACTGAAACTTGACCGTAATTACTTATTGTCGTTGAAATATTTCTTTGGGGTTATAGCTTGAGAACCTAGTGATTGTTTCATGTGATATATTATGTAATATGTTACAATACAGATTAAAACAATCATCAAATTATTTTAAACAAATAAAGGAATATTCCAATGAGTCATTTTGAGTTGCTACCACCCTCTAAAATATTTCCGCTGCCAAATACTGGGTTTGGCTGGAAGAGATTGCTATGTAGCAATAAGACCACCTTTTGTTTTCCCTCAATGTTTGTTTTTTTTTGTTATTTTTATCTTATATTTTGTTCGAGTATTGTATTGTATTGTATACTACAGTGTTCAATTTGGGAAATTAGAGAATCAGTATAATCATTGATTGTGTGACGATACATCCGTGGCTTTTTATGTTTAATGTTGGTTGCAGGTATTCACGGGCTTATTGGTCACGTTAATTTAAAAAATATATATTTAAAATAACATTATTTCATCGTAAGTTATGTAATTAGGCTTAAGATGTGGTAGAGCCACGTTGATATACTGCAATAGCTGTAACACCAATGCGTCTGTAATTTACAACGACAAACAAGCACAAAGTCCACGTCCACAAAGCACACAAGTGACATCTGCTTGTGTAACCTGAAGTTACCGGGAACTAGCCAGATGCATCTGTTAGTAACCGTAACATCAATTTAAGTAAAATATTGTCTTGCATCTTCATGCTTCATTGTACAAAATACCTTAAAAATGAATTGAGACCTTTGTGTAATTTTTTTTCATTATTTTTCTAAAAAAAAAATAGCTTTAAGAAAAATTAAAAGTTGATTTCAAAGAATTAATTTCACATTATAAAGTCGGTGTCAAGACAAAGTGTATAGAAGATTTTAAGTTATGAATTTATAAATAATATGTAAAAATTATTTTACTCTTTTTAGTTATTCGAAGTGCTTTAATTTAAAAGCTATTTTTTACTTTTTGGATTGGATTAAGGAATATCGCAAACTTAATGTCGTCAAAGACTTTTTTGTCACACTTAGTGGTGGAAATTTTTATCCAAATATATATTTAATAAAAAACGAATCATCAAAACCGGTTTACAATTGACGAAAATATCGCATAGCATACACATAAACACGCTCCGGAGTTAGTCAGGGATCGGTAATCGGTCCACTCTTATTTCTTATTATGATCAACGATCTTGTTAGCGTCGTTAAGCATGCTAAATGCATACTTTACGCAGACGATTTAAAACTGACACTTGAAATAAATGAAAATTTAGATCACAGTCATCTCCAAAGTGATATCGACCGGGTCTATCAGTGGAGTATTGACAATAAAATGTTATTTAACACGAGTAAATGTTATGTTATGACTTTTAGTCGCAAATTACAGCCTCTACAAGCTACGTACACTTTAGGAGATAATGCTCTAACGCGCGTGACAAACATAAAAGATCTTGGCGTGACTTTTGATTGTAGCTTAACTTTTCATGCACATATATCCGCCTTGGCTGTTGACTGTTACAAACGCCTCGGATTCGTTTTGCGCAATGCCCGAGAATTTCAAAATACAGAAGTAATCAAACAATTATTTAACACCTTAGTGAGGAGTAAATTGGAATCAGCGGCATGTGTTTGGAATCCTTATGAGTCTAAGTATGTTTTGACCATAGAAAAAGTTCAAAAGGCCTTCTTGCGTTTCCTTTATAAAAAAATACACGGATACTATCCGTTTTTATATCCCACACAATTTTTGTTGGGTACCTAAGGGTATAATTCTCTTGCAGTTCGTCGTTCTCGCGACACAATTATCATTGCACTCAAAATTCTAAGAGGCGTAATAGATGCCCCTGAACTACACAATACCTTATGCAAGATCTATGTGCCTGACCACTACTTGCGACATAGGCCATCTCGCCGGCCTAGATTACTCGCGAAGCCGTCATCGCGCACGCTGTCGCGCGCTAATTCCCCACTATGTCGAATGCACAGCGCAATCAACGATCTTGTGAGGGCTACACCTGACTTTGATATATTTGCGGATAGTTGGAATGTGCTGTTGTCAGCTTGTTTACGATCTTGCGAAAGCAATGATATATAATTTGTATTTTTCTTAGTATAGTTTTAGTTAAAGCATAGTTTATTCTCATGTACCTTTCAAAATTATTAATTACTGTAATTGGAGTAAAACCGTTGTAATTAATTAAACAAATAAATAAATAAATAAAAACACAGTTGAATTGTAAACTTCCTCCGTTCTTTGAAGTCGGATAAGAAAGGAAATGTACCGTGTATGTTCATGATCATCCAGTATTACAAAGTATTATATATCCGCGTGTGGCATGCACTCAAAGTACATTTTTATAAACTGAGGTCGTGTGACAGATTTATACGTGGTAGAGCCATTTTGCAACTATTTTATGGCTGTAGCACGAATGGATCGTCTCGACCGGGGAAGGACCACGCTCTCACAGAATACCATTGTAAAATAGCGGCTTAATACTACTGTGTTTTGTATGAGGAGTGTAGAGAACCGGAGACCCTTTTTACTGGATACGAGGCATTCCATCTCAGTCCTCAGGGGTGACAACGCATTTGCATTGTGACCCTTGATCGAAGATAGATGTAGACGTCTATGGGCCACAGAATCCAGTTACCATCAGGTGAGCTGTGAGCTCGCTTGCCACCCTTATTTTATTAAAAAAAACTTACAAAAATGAAAACCCGTCTTCAAAAAGTAAAGTAAAGAACATCCCCAATATTTATAACTTGTACATGAGCTGCATTTATAATAATAAAAAAGTATTATTCTTCAATTTTCGCGTCCAAAAACAAAAAACATTACTCAATATTTTGTTTCTGAATTAAAATATAAAACATTTCTATTGTTTTAAATTAAAAACTAATTTTACGGATTTTATCGCGTGTATTAACTTATTTTTATCTTCCCGACGTTTCTTTCGGGTGCTTTCCAGCACCCGAAACGCAATAAAATCCGTACAATTAGTTTTATTTAAATGTGTAGTGTTCGCGTAAATATAAGAAATCATTACATTTCTATTGTATTCATACAGCCTCCATGCTTGTAGTTTCAATCCATGTAACCTCGATAATGGCAACATAAATCTTTATTAAGCGGTTGTTCGACCATGTACAGCCGGCGGATGGAAACTCAATGACGGAGTTTCTGCTTCATGTCGACTAATAAGAAACATTTCCACGAATATGTTGAAGTATGATTGTAGAAACAAAAAACTTTAGATCCTATGTATTTTGTATAATTTATAATTATGCCTTAACATGTAAATTTTAAAGTACGTCATCATCATTATCATCATTACAGCCCTTCACAAATCCACTGTTGATCATAGGTTTTGTCCTCCACGAAATGCATCCATCGATTTCCTTCTTACCAGGTAGTCACTTCTTCTAGTGGGATGCCACAATACACTTCACTTAACGTACGAAACTGCCACTCGAAGCCTGTCTTCTCCATCGGTTGTTTTGTTTTTAACCACTTCAAAAAGG